>JAJOOE010008416.1:0-42251 GCA_036250405.1 Solanum raphanifolium | reverse complement strand
ATCAGCCAACCATTCACAAATACATCTACAAGATCACCAACGTTAACTACATCTAAGGAAACATGTCGAACGAAGGGAATAACCTTAACATACCTTTCCAATGAACGCTCGAAAGACCGTAGTTCCTTCACGAAAGTTGTTCCTTATGTCCTAAGCTTCGCAAACACTATATATACACAGCTAGTACGCACCTATAAACAGTTTATAATCTTATATCGACAGATTTGTCATATTGCCCCAACTTGTTGAAATGTCCGTAGAAATTCATAAAAACAATCATAAAAGAGTCCCGAGATGATTACCTTAGTTAACCAAGTTAAAACCTTGAAGAAACACCAATAATTACAAATTTATATCTGCAAAAACCAGCTCCAAACGCAGCAAATAGAAGGGAAAAACGATTGCCACGTGTAGGGATTACGTTTCTAGGCACGGGGGCAATGTTTAATGGTAGAAATCATCAAAACTAACCTTCATTATGCTAGGACTTCATAGAAACCCTCTCCTAAGCTTTCTCTCTGGTTTTAGAACTGAAATGAATTGTTTCCATGGCTAAAAATGTTAAATAGCTGACATACCATATTTCTTTACCCGACCCGGATCCAACCCGGATTCTGCCCTGGCAGTACCTAGTAAAACCCTCATAACTTTTTACTCGGATGTCCGTTTGATACGGGGTTTTGTGCGTTGCAAACTAGACTCATAGGCCTTCAATTTAATGGGTAATAGGCCTTCTAACTCTTTATATATTGGGAGAAAACATTTAATACATTTGACCCAAATTTCAAAGAAATCTTTAAAAAGGAACTTATGATAACTTTTGCCAACTTTTATTTCGCCACTTACTTAACTTCAAAACTTGAGATAAAACCTTTGAATACTTAAAATATGACATACCACATCCGTTTTAATTTATTACTCACCCTCTTTGTCTTTCCACGAAGGTACGAGTTAATTTAGACGTTTTGGAAAAGTCGGGGTGTTACAGGTTATTCCAAGAGATTTCCAAACATATCTTGAAATACATATAACTTATCCTGATCTAGGAGTTATGGCCATTTGAAGTTGACCAAAATGCAACTTATTCTAACTTAACAAAATTTTCCAGATTTTCATTCTTTCCAAAAATGACTATTTCCAATTATTAGCTTCTTCCTAGTTATTTCAAATTGCGAGATGTTACAATATATCCCCCTTGGGAACATTCGTCCTAGAATTAAATTACTCTTACTAGGTTAAGGGTGGTAACATCAAGTTCAAACACCCAACAAGAAAATGCAAGCAAACAACATGCTCACTCATAATTTAAAGAGTACTAGAAGAGAATTAGTACCTTGGTCTGCATTTTCTCCGGATTCAAAGAGATGTGGATATCTCTTCTTCAAATCTTCCTCAGCTTCCAAGTAGCTTCCTCAATAACCTGGTTCATCCAATTAACTTTGACTGATGCTACCTCTTTTCTTCTCAACTTGCAAATTTGGCGATCTAGAATCTGAACATGAATCTCCTCATAAGACAAGCTATCCTTGATCCCAATATCTTCAGTTGGTATGATCAAAGAAGGATCTCCCATACACTTTTCCAATATGGAGATGTGGAACACCGGATGTGCTGCTGCTAATTCTTGTGGTAGCTATAACTAACAAGCTACATTGCCAATACTCTTGGATATTTTGTAAGGCCAATATACCAGAGAGTAAGCTTCCCCTTCTTACCAAATCTCATAACACCCTTCATGGGTGAAACTTTCATGTAAGCTCAATCATCTACTTCAAACTCTAACTCCCTCCTCCTACCATCATTGTAGGATTTCTGACGACGCAGCACTGTTCTCAATCTGTCTTGAATAACCTTCACTTTCTCCATAGCTTGATGAACTAGATCTGGTCCTATTAACTGTAACACCCCTAAAATACTAGATCAACTCTTGCATGTCGATGCATCATTTCTTAATTACTACAATATGTTTTACTCTTATTTGGGAACTTGAAATTTTGTGATATATGCAACCTTGCTTAAAATAAATTGTGCTCGTAATTTAAGGTATTGTACGGGGGTATTTACGTAATTTTTCTAATTAAAATTACATATGAATTGAAAGTGTTGGTAACAATTATATACATATAGGTGTATATATATACATTTAGGGTAGCACACAATAAAATGGGGCAGCACCCTTTAGGGACAGTTGTATAAGTGACTAAGCATCATTCATTAGACTATATTATCACACCTCCTCTTGTGATTTTCGTTTGGAACTGAAGTCCAAGAACCTAAGAACATTTTCTAACCAGTTTTTCATCAAAATCACAAGAGAAAACCTTGGTCCTTCTAGCTGGAAGTCGAGACATCCTGCCTTTTGGTGAGTAATCAAAACTTGTTTTTTCGAAGCTGGGTAGTGTTTAGTAAGTTTAGAATATCTCGTTCTGTATAACTTCCTTTGAGGTGAATAAATATGTTTTGGAAAGCTGATTCCTACACCTACAACTCTTATGTTTATGGTAAACTCTAATTTAACTTTTAAGACGACTAAATAAGGGATGCAACCTATGACATGTTCTGTCCAGATTCTGGAATTTGAAATCCTGTATGTTCAACTGTTAGTGTTTTGTTTATATCTTTTTGTACAAAGCGTATTTTGTGGTGATTCTTGATTATTTGCAAGCTTAAGAGATGTACCTACATATTTTATGAAGGATATAAATTCCATTTTGGCCATTTTCTGTTTCAAATCTAAGTTGCGACATGTAGTGCTTTTATTGGGTAGAATTTCTGTTTTGGGACTATAGTCGTATTTGTACAAGTTAGGATTACTTGTGATAATAACCCTGTATTACGCCATCATTATTGAGCTACTAGAAAGTAAATAAGCGATTGAATTCATTTTTTAAGGTTGTATATCCTCGTGTACGAGTTGAAGACTTTGATACGCTGGTTGTCTATGATTTGAACTCGTGAAGTTGTGTTGGACTGTTTTTGTGCTAAAGAACTGAAGTTTGTGTATAAACCTATACTTGTATTTTTCTTTACCTGCTGGTTATCTGAAAGTTATCATGGTACCTTGGTTACATCTTGTCACTTTGCATTGTCGTATTGGTATTCTTTAATACATTAAAGACGCTTGTGTAATTCGCCCACTTGTATTGCATGCCGCTTGGTTCAGATCATTGGCCATCTTGACTCTGGATTTTTAGTCCGTCTTAAGAATAGAAGTTGTCCATTTTAAGTACGAACTAGGAAGCCATTTTTAATATGGTTCTTGGTTCTCTTGATTATTGGGTTTTGACCCTTCTTGATGTAGGGCGTTGATCCTTCTTGATACCTTCACGTGCTTAGTGTGACGACATGATGTATCTATTGGGTGAGCCTTGTTGTTGAATCTCTTGAAAAGTTGTGCTATGAACATTCTTGACATTTTGACCTTTAAATATTGAACTTGATACTCCTTGTATATTGTTTACTTGATTTATTGATTTTGTTTTGATCGTGCTGCCCTTGACTTGAGAATGATAACTTGTCAAATTTGAGGGCTCCAAATCTATAGTTTTTACACCACTAAGCTATATGCTTAGCGATAGTTGTTTCTATTGTAGGGGGAGTTCGCGATGATGCTTGAAGCTGGCCATTGGAGATGCAGATTTTGAAAGCCTTAAGGAAGATCACATTTGCATATAGGCATATATAGTTTGTATAAACCTTGGGACTTGTACATGATCTTTGTGCTGTATATTTACATGAGATTTTGAGGGCTGATTTGGTCATGTCACCATGGGTTGTAATATAAGTATGGTTATACATTTTTATGTTTTTGGGGTGTGTAAACCAAAGTTTTGTAATATACTGATTTTGCTATATGTCTTGAAAGTTGTGTGAAGCATGAGTTGGCTGATTTCGGTACTCGGAAGTGTAATATTCTTTTTATTTCACCCTTGAGTGTGAGGTTAATATATGCATGAAGTTCTGGTCGGTTAATTGCCAAAATTGTTTTTTTTTTTTGAAGTTCGTTATGAATCTAATCCCTCTACTAGATTAAAATCAGTATGCCTCATTAATTGGTTTTGAATGTCGTGAGTATTTTAATTAGATTTTTTTTTTAAGTAGTGGTACCGTTTTGAAAGGGTCGCTACATTAACCCTGCTTCACAGGCTTCAAACCATCCAATAGGAGATCTGCATCTTCTCCCATAAGGAGCCATTTGGATGTTAGAGTGCTAACTATTGTTGTAGGCAACTCAATAAGAGATAGGTGATAATCCCAAATACCCTTTAAATTAATCACATAATCTACCTTGATATCTCAAAACACCATCTCCCCCTTGTTCAAAAGCCATCATTTTCTGCTTATGAACACTTGCCTTTAATTCAAGAAAAAAAATAGAATCTTGGTCTTACTTCTCTTTTACTTCTCACACTAATGATAATTCAGCCCCATTCATCACCATCATTCCTCCTTCTGTGCAATCCATTATTCGAACTCCTAGCCGTGCAAGTCTATGCACCTCTTTTGCTAATTCTTTCTTATCTCCCTCAAAATGGGCGGTACTACCCATACACAACATGCTCAAGGCATCAACAACAACATTAGCCTTACCTTGGTGATAAATGGGTGATAAAGAATACTCATGCCATAAACCTTGAGTAATTCTAACCACCTTCTGTGTCTGAGATTAAGCTCTTTCTGAGTAAACACATATTGAAGACTCTTGTGATCGGTGAGCACATCCACATGAACACCATAAAGATAATGTCACCATATTTTCAAAGCAAATACTACGACAACCAACTCTAAGTCATGGGTTGGGTACTTCTTCTCATGAACCTTCAATTGTCTGGAGGTAGAAGCTATAACTTTGCCATTCTACATTAACACACAACCCAAAACAACTCTAGGCGTATCACAAAATATAACAAAGCCTTGCGTACCTTCTGGTAAGGTCAACACTAGGGCAGTAGTCAACCTTCTTTTTAATTCCTGAAAGCTTTTCCCACAAGCTTCAGACCATTGAAACTTCACTATTTTCTAAGTTAACTTGGTCAAAGGAGATGAAATAGATGAAAATCCATCAACAAACCTTATATAATATCCAGCCAACCCCAAGAAACTCCTAATATCAGTTGGAGATGTGGGTCTAGGAAAATTCTGCTCTGCCTCAATTTTCTGAGTATCAACTTTAATTCCCTCTCCAGACACAATGTGGCCTAAGAATGCCACAGACTCAAGCCAAAACTCACACTTAGAGAACTTGGCATACAACTCTCTATCTCTTAGAGTCTAGAGAACTATTCTGAGATGACTAGCATGATCTTCTTCATTCCTTGAATAGATTAATATTTCATCAATGAAGACGATAATAAACATATCTAAATAAGGTTTGAAAACTCTATTCATAAGGTCCATGAATGCTGCAGCCACATTGGTCAAACCAAAGGACATGACCAATAACTCAGAATGACCATAATAGGTCCTAAATAGTCTTTGGAATATAACATTCCCTTACTCTTAACTGATGATGATAGCCTGATCTGAGGTCTATTTTTGAAAAACAGGTGGCACCCTGAAACTGATCGAAAAGATCATCAATTCTTGGGAGAGGATACTTATTTTTAATGGTAACCTTGTTCAATTGACGGTAATCTATACACATCCTAAGGGAACCATCTTTCTTTATCAAAAATGGGACTGGAGCGCCCCAAGGTGATATACTTGGTCGAATAAAACCTTTCTTTAAAAGATCTTTCAACTGCTCTTTTAACTCTTTCAACTCTACTAGTGCCATACTATATGGCATAATTGATATAAGATGAGTATCTGGAAGAATGTCTATGCTGAAGTCTATTTCTCTCTTAGGAGGGACTCTAAGTAGATCATCTGGAAACTCTTTTACTACTAAACTGATTGAATAAGAGGTATCATAACACTAGAGTAATTAACTCAGACTAAGTGATAGACACACCCCTTGGAAACTAACTTTCTCGCCTTAAGGTACGAAATAATGACCCTTAGGCACTGTTGATCTACTACTCCTCTCTATGACTGGCTCATTAGGAATCTGGAACTTGACAACTTGAGTTCGACAATCTATTGGCGCATAACATGCATGAAGCCAGTCCATACCTAGAATGACATCAAAATCTACCATGTCTAACTCAACTAAATCTGCCATGGTACTCTTGTGATTGACAGAAAGGGAACAATCACGATAAACTTTTTCTGATAGTATACACTCACCATCAGGTGTAGAAACAATGAAGGCTCAAGAAGATGCTCAGGAAGAACAACAAAATTTAAGACTTGGGTCATACCAGTGACAACATCTGGCGAATCCTCTTGCTCTCGGCGATTAGCGATACCATAAAAACGGTTTCCTTCTCCGCCTGCGATTGAAGTAGTTCATCTAGATGCAACTCTATCTGGTGGAGCAACTTAAGAAGGCTGTGGTCTATTGCCCGCATTACCATTTCTTTGTCTTCTCCTAGGACACTCTCTCATAAAATGTCTGTCTTGACCACACATGGAGCAACCAGTGGAGTCATCACAACACATCCCTTAGTGGCTCCAACCACAATTAGCTCATGCAGGAGTCTTAGTACCCCCTTGTGCCTTACTACCTTGCGAATACACAGGTCCAGCTCTGAAGTTATGAGAATTCTGACTATTGTACTCACATTTGTTCCTTGGTGCAGGTGCACTAGCAGATGATGGAGCAGGTTCTTTCTGCTTATGTTGGAAAGAAAACTGGTTCACATTACTCTTTTACTACTCGGATTCATTCCCTGATGTCTTAGCTCTCTTATTCTTAACTTCTCTTTACTTGACTCTCAACTTCTCTTTACTTGACTCTCAACTTCTCTTGACTTGACTCTTAACTTTCCTTGAATTGAATTATGTATTCAAGGATTATAATTTGTGATAGGAAAGATCTCATGATGTTTAGGAATGATTTTAGATAGCTAAACATGAGAAAAGATAAAAAAATCACTGTCTCAGGATGGGTCCGTGAGGCAGAGGTGTATTTAAATTTTGGTCGCAAAAATAATTTTTAGGCAGAGAGGTCCGTGTACTCAGCGCGATGCAAAGGGAAAAATTTCACTTCTGAGGAACAGGTCCGCAAACGCAGACCTATTACACCTAGTTTCTGCCCGACTTATTCCTTCTTCGTTTTCTAACCCCCATTCGCCTAAACTCGGTTCTTTTTCTCAAATTAACTTTAGATTTAGATACCCAGTATGAATACACAATAATCTAACTCAAACAACTTTAGGAAACAACATTTTAACCTCAAGGAACTCCTCAATCTCAACCAAACTCAAGAACGAAGGCCAATTTAAAGAACACCATTCAAAATTCATCAACTTTCAACTTTCTAGAAGAAACTTCACTGAAATAAACATGCTTGGCGTGTGGGTAAATGAAACCAATGCTATGAAAGACTCACATACCTTGTAGGACCAATTCCTTGGCGAAATCCACAACCAAAATCGTTTGTTCTTGGCGAATCTTGCTTTTCCTCTTCTCCTTTCTCTTCTTTTCTCTTTTATCCAAGCCCTAGCGTGAAACTTCAACTTTTCTAAACTGGAAAAATCTGTTTTTACCCCAATTAACTCCTAAAAAAGAATTAGAATAATTAGGTAAGGACAAGTCTAAATTACCCTTCCAAATCCGGATTAGGCTTTCCTTATTCAAACAGCCCAACTTCCAAAGGGAATAAGTCACTAATACGTACGAACTGGGAATTGTGCAAACTCGGCGGCATTGGAAAGGTTATTACAAGAGCTTTCCAACCATATTTGAAAATACATGCAAATCATCCTGAACTAGGAGTTATGGCCGTTTGAAGTTGACCAAAGCTCAACTTATTCTAACTTAACAAAATTTTCAAGATTTTCATTCTTTCCGAAAATGACTATTTCCAATTATTAGCTTCTTCTTAGTTATTTCAAATTGTGAGATGTTACATCCTATGCTCATGAACTATGTCTTATGTTGACTTATGATTATATGATGTTTATGTTGGAGACCATGCTTTGACTATGATGATTATGTTATGATTATGTTAATATCTCTTATGTTGATGTCTTATGTTGACTAACCATTTGAGATGATATTATGGTGTTGTGCTAGCTTTCATACTTGGTACATTTTATACTAACGCATATTTCCTACATTCTAACCAAATATAGGGTCTTGGAGATTTGAGTTTCTTTGAAGGCTAGGATTCAAGGATCTAGAAGAGTTGAAGATCCTGGTGAGTCCTCATAGCTTCGAGGACAACATCCACTTTACCTTTATGTCATTTCTTTATGTTTTAGACTTTGTATGGGCTGCGTCCCAAGAGTTTTATTCAAGTATTGTGTTAGATGGCTTGAGACAAAGGTTCTAGTAAAGACTGCCGCTTGTTGCTTTTATGAAATATGACTTCGATTGTAAAAGTTTTAAATTGTTCCGTATTTTCAATTCTTTTACCTATGTTATGATGCAAAGGACTTGTATTAGACCCCTTCGGAGTCGAGTACGCCGTGTTATGTCTAGGGGTTACCCCTGGGTCGTGATATAGACTTTCAAGTTGGAGAAATTTTACTTAATATATTTTTCTTTAAGGGGAATGTTAAGATATTATCTCATGAATGTCATTTTAGATGTTTTTAATTAATATATGACAGTGTAATTTTTTTTATTATCTATGAATGACATTTTAGATGTTCTTAATTAATAAATGACAGTGTAATTTTTTTATTATTTTCTTGCTTGTTTTAGTATGTTGTAAATTTAACTTGTATAGTGTATGATGCTCATTATAAAAAACACTACTCCATGCTATTAAGTTTAATATATTTGTATTATTTAATAATTTTAATTTTTTAAATGAGTTTTTAAATTTACGGAGACCTTGCTTAATACGAATTGTAAATAGTATTGCTACAAGTTTAAATGGCATTAGTGACAAAACATTTTATCTTCAAAAGCTCAATTTTTATAGTGATGAATACATTATTTTTTAAGACGATAACATTTTCGTCATTAAAGTATGACATTCCGTGACAAATATTTTTTGTCCCAAAATTGCCTACTTATTTATGATATTTTTTAGTGACAATTTTATTTTATCGGTAAAAGAATTATTTTTAGTGACGACATGATTCTTTCAACTACAAAATTATTTAAATATAAAGTTGTCACTAATTTTTACCTTTAGGGACAACGAAAAAATTGTATGTACAAAGTAGTTTTTAGTAACGAAATATTATTTGCTTGACTACGAAATACATAAAATATTTGAGACAAATTGCATCGTCACTAATTAAACTAAATAGTTAGTGACACATCATTTTCGTCGGCTATAATAACCTATTTAGTGACAAAAATATATCTTTACCTACAAATTTTAATAATTTTTATGACGAATTTGTCGTAAATACGAAGCATTTAGGGACAAAAAATATTTTCGTAGTTATTACATTTCTATTTAGTGACGAAATACTAAATTGTCTCTGTATACATTTAGTGACCCATGCTTTAGGGACGAATGACTTTTTGTCACAAAATTCTTTTGGTGACGAAATGTGAGTTTCTAGTGAAAAAATTATTTGTTGGTACTAATCAAATTTGTTGTAGTGTAAATCAACCCATAATCACATAATCACACCCCAAGATTTGGGGTTTTAGCTAGACATCATAAAAAGATAAAAAAATGTTACCAAATTGAGTTTCCATCAACTGGGTAATATTGATTTCGTTCTTACAAAGGTTCAATTCGAAGAATCTCAAAGACCCACTTCCAATTTCTCAAAAGTGAAGAAACTTCAACTCTTAAAAGCTAAGGAAAAACTAGAGAAAACTGTCTAAATACTCTGAATTCGATATGAATAATAATAATAATAATTGGTAATTGATACAAAACTAAATATTCAAAAATGTATTTATAGTCGCCAAAAATGTGCAGCGAATAGCCACTCGGCGAAGTGATTCAGGCTCGCCAATCAACTCGGCGATCCGCCCTTTGGTCATTTCCATCGCCCTTTTTGCCTTGGCCTTCAGCATCCTCAAGTTCTGTAACTCTAGGCGATCCCGCACTGCATCGCGGAACGACTCGGTGATCCGCCGATTGCTTCTTTCTCTCGCCAACTTGGTTTTCTTCTTCAAGGCTTGGCACAGTAGAACTTTATGTCACGACCCAGAGGTATACCTTAGACGTAACATGGCATACTTGACCCCGAATGGGTCTCATACAAGCCCTTAGCATAATCATAACATAACATAATAGAACAATAGGGAAAATTAAAACTTCTTTTAAACCATACAATCGAAAACATTTTCATAAGCAAGCGGAAGTCTTTACTACACTTTTTGTCTCAAACCATCAATTAAACTCTTGAATAAAACTATTGGGACGCTGCCCATACAAAGTATGAAACATATAGAAATGACAGAAAGGAAATAATGGTTTTGTCCTCGAAGCTATGAGGACTCACTAAATATTCAACTCTTCTTGCTTCTGAGAAACCTAGCCTCCGAAAGAACTCAATCTCTGAAACCCTACATTTGATTAAAATGTAGTCAAAGTATGCATTAGTACAAAATGCATCAAGTATGAAAGCTACGCCAACATCATAAGAGCATCTCAAAATAATTAGTCAACATAAGACATAAGCATTAGAGATAATAACATAGTGATAACATAATCATCATAGTCATAGCATAATTGATGCTTATCGTGATCAATGAGCTCACTGTGAACCATGCATGATGACACCTAGAATTTACCCCATTGGTCCGGTCGACTAAGTAAGGCTATCTCTTGATATGATCTTAGGCAACTTCGAAAGAGTGTGAGCCAATTTGACATATACCACTTTTGTGGCCTACCTTGTGAGTGTGTGAACCTCTTTTAAACACCCCTTGAGCCTTACCTTTTTTTGGAAGAACTTGATGAAAACATGATTAAATCCACCACCCATAATCCACGTGATTTGTGGTTGATTGAATAGTCAACTTAGGTCAAAAGCCTAAGTTAGGGGTGTGGTGAAAAGAAAAGACAAGTCAAGAAGTGCAAGAAAAGTCACCTTTAACCCATGGTGTTGGGAAAAATAGAACCCCTCCATACAAACAAAAAAATAAAGAAAAAGAAAAAGTTGTGAAATAAAGTTATGAGAAATGTCAAAAGAAATGGGGTTCCGAACAATCCATGGAATTGAATAATGGGATGACTTCTGAGCACTAAAGAAAATGATGAAAGAAGAGGAGAGAGTGTTGAAAGCACCGCATTTCAAGAGGATGAAAGTCACTGAGCCTAAATGACCATACCTTTGCACTCATCCCCATTACAAGCCTTGAAAAGACCTTTTTGATCTTGAGTGAGCTGAAACAATTGTTGATTGGAAAATACGGGCAAACCTATGGGTGAAAGCATGCATTGTGTTCTTCTTTGTGAGAGTGAACGTTGCATTTCATTCTAGAATTTTAAATGATTAAACCACTGTGTCTGAATATGGAATCATTCGTTGTGAAAGGGCATTCGAATACCTTTGTTGAGCTCGAACTCGCATTTGAAGCAAGTATAGTGAGCTTGAGAATCTTTGGTAATGGTGTTCCACAACTTGAGTCTTTGAGTATACAATTGATCCTTGCATGTGTAAGTTGAGTCTTGTTGTGTACATACATGATTGAATCTTGTGTAGAACTATTTGAGACATCCTTTTTGGACTGCCGAACATGAGTTTTACTTGAGGACAAGCAAAAGTTTAAGTTGGGGGTGTTGATGAGTCCACAATTTGGACTCATTTAGGGCTATATTTTTAAAGAATTAGTGTCCTCAAGTTTATATTTCGTCTCAATATCTGATGAAAATCCTTAAGTTTTAGGTATTTAGAGTTTGAGGCAAACCATGGACACTACTTAGCAAGAAGGAACAAGACGACTGAAAAGAACGAAGAAATGAAGGCCTGAAGATCGCCGAGCCCAGTTGGTGAGTCGTCGATGGGCCTAGAGATCGCCTTTTGTTCTAGTGTGTTGAGCCCTGAAGGAAAAGGTAATGTTGGTGATGAAATGGAGCAGTCGCACGTCGCCGATCAGTTCCGCGAAGTTGTACCATATCCCCCAACGACTCAAAACGTGAAAAGGCTGAAGTCTAAAGTAGGAAGGTGATGAAATCGACCAAAAGGCGGATTCCCGAGCGTATCGGCGATTCCGACTAACTGCGCCGAATGGTCCTCCGCAACACAAATTTTCAAACACTATAAATACTTGTTTAAATTTCTAGCATGATATCATTTCACTATTGTTATTCGAACTTGTTACAGTTTTTGGAGAGTTTAAGTTTGAGGGTTTTGGACACTTTGTTCTAAGACCTTGAAGATTCAAAGGGTTTCCACTCCAAGAAATTGGACCTGGGTCTCGAAGAATCTTC
Source organism: Solanum raphanifolium (assembly GCA_036250405.1). Classification (NCBI taxonomy): domain Eukaryota; kingdom Viridiplantae; phylum Streptophyta; class Magnoliopsida; order Solanales; family Solanaceae; genus Solanum; species Solanum raphanifolium. The sequence goes on along the minus strand of JAJOOE010008416.1, from coordinate 29,848 downwards.
ACTATTGACGTGTTTTAAGACTTAAATCTTCATACCCAGTTGATGGAAACTGATATTGGTATAAATTTTTATCTCTTTTACATGTCTAGCTAAAACCTCAATTCTTGGAATGTGATTCTGTGATTATGGGTTAAATTATCTGTTGGGTCTTGCTTGCTGATAGTTTATTTGTTGTTTAAATGTGATTTCATTTAGTAGTAGTGTATGAACTTAATGGGATTTTAGTTGCAAATACGATTTCATCTTAGTGTTTTTGGCTTGCTCGAGAGAGAGGTCGTAAAACTAAGACTACTAAATTGATAGCCGGTGGTATTGGGTCGACATGGGTTCCGCTCGAGAGAGTGAATCCTAGTCCTTCTCCTACACATTCAGCTTGAGAGAGTGAATGGGCTAAGACGGAGGTTGTGCTTAATGTGGCAACTCGGTGTTCGAGAGAAACCTAGTTGATTCGGGGTAAGTTGCTCGAGAGAGAATTTACCTCCACTATAGTCCTAGTTATAAATGTTCAACAATTTAATATCAAAGGCATGTACCCAATAGTCTAGTTTATCCCGTATTCCTATTACATCCCAAGAATCCCGTCTCCATATCTCATTTCCTATATTTTTGCTCTTTTTAGTTGTTAATTAATACAAACCCCCATTGATAATTGACGCTTGCGTCACCCCTTAGATTTAGTATGTTTTTAATTGTTAATATTTATAGCTATGACTGATTAGAACTTGATTTTATTGTTCTATTAATTCTCAAAACCACTCCCGGTGGGAACGATCACAACCCTTGGTTGGGTTATATCACTACACGCGATCGTTGGCACTTGAACCGAAATAGTGTCAGTTGATTACGTCGAACATCAATGATCAATACAACAATAGCACCATTCTCAAGTAACCTCAAAAGCATATATGTGCAAAGCAAGAATAGCATCCCATAATACCACCCAAGCCAAGTATCCTTTTTTGGTCATCTTAATCATGTCCTATATACATGGTCATGTCTCTAAGCTTCTATACCATACGGGCACCGTACTCTTAAGTAATCTCAATTCACACTTGTGCAAGGCATGAAAAGCATCCCGTACTACTCTTCACACTAAGCATAGCCTTGAAGTCATCCTAGTCATATTCACCCTCCTATGGTCTTACTATTGGCTATCTTTATATAGACATGCGAACTATCACCTTTAGTCAATCATATCTTGGAAACCAACTATAGCAACAACCCAAGCTTAGTCTATACTATCTAAGAGAACCCTTCATAACTAGCCTCATGTCATACTTGTGTAATGTATAGATAGCATCCCATACTCCTACCCACAACCTCTTTAGACTATCATGAATGTTCACTAGTTAGGGACTAGTCCCGCTATTCTATTTGCCTCTATTCGTATAAGGTACTTCTCTATTTAGTACTAGGCAAGTCACAACCCATGAATGAACTCTATTTCTCAATTCAAGACTACCAAGGAATAACCCCCTAATAGGCTAGACCATGCTATCATCTTACTAACATAACTAGGTTAAGCTAAGCTAACTACCTTGGAAGACACACTATCATGCAAGTCCAAGCTACTCTAGGAAAGGTACAAGTGTCCTATCCTACCTATCATGAAATAGTCCTAGACCAAATAAGTCATGCTACCCTACAAGCATACTATGATACAAATGCAAGCTATCCTTAGGAGAGTATGATTCTCAATACTAAGCTACCATGACTAACCCTAACTGAAGCTACCCTTGAAATTCATATTACAATGCAAGGTCAAGCTACCCTTAGGAGAGTATGAATCCTCAATACTAAAGCTTCCCTTAGGAGAGTATAAGTCCTCAATCCTAAAGCTACCATAAAACGGTCTTGGCCAAACCAAGTCATGCTATCATGAAGGCATCCTAACAATGCTTGTGCAAGCTGCCCATAGGAGAGTATACATCCTCAATCCTAGGCTACCATGACTACTCCTAACTCATGCTACCATGGAATGCATGTTACAATGCCAAGTCAAGCTATCCCTCAGGAGAGTATAGATCCTCCATCCTAAGCTGTCAATCTTGGTTTTATCCTACTAAGCCAAGCTATGAAGGGAACATATGTCACAACTTCAAGCTATTCTAGACTAACAAGCTTTGATTTATTTTAGGTTATTAAGCCAACATATAAGCATTCTATGTGAGAGAACCTTGGATCTCCTAGCATCTTTATGCCTAACTGTGAAAGAGAGAAACAATACACAACAAGATCACATCATACGAGCCTTATTCTCAAGATTAACTTCATTCTATCATCATTCATGTCTATATTACAAGACATTCAATTACATTTTTTATTACTAGGTGATTCTAGTCATAATTCGTCATAAAGGCTCAATTTCATCTTTACAAGTCAAGATCCTTCATATTCAATAATGTCTAGTTCAATTCATGATTTTATGTTCCTAACTTTGAACAATTACTACCCATGACATTATTTAAGATCACTCTTGAACCTTTAATTTGACCTCTAATGGCATAAACACACAAATATCACATTCATCAATTTAGACTAGGGTTTACCATAGAAATCACATGAATTAATCATATTATCACTAAATAAAGCTAAATCAATCATAATTGGGTAAAATCTACTAGATTGGAATCATACTCAAACTCTACCCAAAATGTAAGAAGAACCATAACTAGAATTGGGTTTTTGACTTCAAAATTGGGGGAAAACTTAGGGGGATCTATGGTTGGAAGGACCAAGAGATTATTAATATAACATACCTTAATTCAAAGCCCTAATCAAGCTCTCAACAATGGAGGAGAATCTGCCCTCTTCCTTCTCTTCTTCTTTTTCTTCTTCACTTCTAGAGAGAATTATTTGGAGAGTATTTGGGGTTCTTAGATGAATGAGTTAATGACTTAGTTTTAGGGGCCTGTTAAGCATATATAGGTGGTTAAATCACTGACTAAATAACCTACCTTAACCCCTAATTAATTACTAACTTAACCCCCAAACACCTAACTTAAACTAAAAACTTAAAATCTTACTTGACCTACGGATCACCCACCCACGGACCGTGGGTGGGCCTATGGGGCTTACCGCACCTCCGTAGGTGCTATCTGAGGCTTAACCTTGCAGACCAAGGGCAGTCCTTGATGCACGACCCCCACCTACGGGGCATGGGTCCACCTACTGCCAGTAGGTGGCCAAGCATAGGTGCTGCCAATTTTCAGCTTTTGGGCTGTTTTGAGGGTCCTCCTCAAGGACCTCTTGGGTGGTCCTTGGGGGGTCGTACCTTAACATCCTAACCCTTAAACCCCCATTATAAGTACGGGAATCGTTTTTACAACTTTTAATCCTCATACCACACTCAAAACCCTTATGAAAGGCTCTAGAACACTCTAGTTCAACTTACTAGTTTCCTGGGCGTTACAATATCTCCCCTTGGGATCATTCATCCTCGAATGACGATTTTAAACAGTACATAAAGTCACATATCTAAGCTAGCAGCCCATCATGCATGCACTACATCTAAATGCACATTACCAAGGAAGAAAACTTCAATTCCAAGGTAAACACATACAATGCAACACAAGGGAGTAGGAATTACTTCTACCAACCCAAAATGAATGAAACTCCATATCTACACATTTTCAAGGAGGAACTAACATCTCCTAGATAAAACATGCCCAACACACACTCATGGACCCTATATGCAAATTACTTCTCAAAAAGCATTCATTCAAGGAGGAACCTTTCAACTCCAAAACTAAGGCATGCTCATAATGAACTCATGAAGTCTATCTCACCATAGCGTTCACATTAGCCTCAACACCCCTCGTAGCTTGAGCTATCATGGCTTGAGCTTGAGTAGTTACGGCTTGATCCATCATCAAAAGAGTCGACCTAACTTCCTCATTGGTCATAGCTGGAGCTTCAACTGGAACTTGGTTGCCTTGAGGAACTTAGTCACCTTGAGGACCTTGGGGAGGAATTCCCGCATCTACCATCTTCTCTTCCACTATTCTTATGGGCGTCCTTATTGTATTCACATCCTATAAACACAAGAGAAGGATTAGATGAAGGACATTTATAGAGCTAGACTCTATGGCGCGACTTTTACAATGATGAAAGAAGTGTAGCTTTCTAACATCCTATATCCTATCACTCATAGATGTGTCGCGACTCACACCGATGAACAAGACTCTACTAGATGTGGCTTGTGAGACATCAATCCTAAAAACCATTTCCAAAATCTTGTGCTCTGATACCATGTTTGTCATGACCCTGGGCTACCACCTAGATGCGATACGGCGTACAAGACTCCGAAGAGACTCATACAAGCCTCATAGAATTCATAACATTTGATATATAGAAATAGTGCGAAATTTAAAACTCATTTAAATCCATTAAATCAGAACTTCATTTATAAACACAGCGGAAGTATACTAGTCTCACATGGCCATCTAAACAATATCTTGAAACAATACTAGGGTCACGGCCCTTTATAATCAAAAGACTAACAAATGTCTATTACAGGAAAGAAAGAAACTTCAAAAGTACTTGTCCTCGATCTATGAGGACATACCACTTAGCCTTGGGAGAATCTCAATCCAAGCACTTGAACTAGAGAGAAGCAACTCACTTGCCGGAACCTCTACTTGTAGTAAAATAAGAGAAATATGGGTTATCACACAAAAATGTACCAAGTATGATGACCATGCAAAAACATGCTTTAAAAGGGACATTTTGATTGGAAACCATGCATTATGCCAATTTTTTAAGAAACATCAAGTACAATAGTATAGGAGGTATAAAATACATGTATAATCAGCATACAATTCATAACATCACATTTAAACATTAACCTTAAGTATACCCCAAACCATACTTTGTGCAATGTATGAATAGCATCCTATACCACCATCCACACTAAGTACCACATTAAGGTCACCAAAAGTGTAGTTAACATTCTTCCTTTTAACTTTTACACCATATACATACATAAGAGACATAAACATTTCATAAGACATGACAACACATTAGGACCATCATCTAGGGAAACTTTAAGTCATACTAGTGTAATGTATAAGTAGCATCCCATACTACTACTCACCCTAAGCACTCCTTTGAACCCACCATACACAAGGTGCATACATACTCAACAAGTCATGACAAGGAAGTAACTCATAATACAATCCATGTATAGAATGCATTATCTCATTTAAGCATATAAGAGTAAGCATTCTTCATTAGCTTCATTTAGAGCACTTTCATACATTAGTCATTAAGACCTTAGAGAACTCACTATGACCCTCTCAAATCCTACTCGTGCAATACATGGATGTCATCCCATACTACCACCCACACTTTGTAGAACTTCTCAAGAAACCATAATGCACATCTCACAGGATGGGAATAAGCATTAAACGACATAGACCATGAGAGCTAACCATGAATCCCGTGTCATAAAGCCCCACATGGTAAAAAGGTGGTCTACTTGCCTAAGGTAAGACCGGTAACATATAGTTTAGGTGGATCCACTAGATACACCTATGTGGGCACATAGTTATGAGATAAGGAAGATGATCATTGAAACCCGGCCTAAACATTGGGAGAGTTTCCATCTAACCAAATCTACTCGGTGCTTACCCTTTATTCCCATATAGTATTTCATTACTTTAACATTATTACACATGTGAGGGTGCCATTGGCCTACCGAACCACAGTACATTGATTAACACATGAAAGGGCGTCATAAGCCTACAGGTTCAAGGTTCACTAGTTAGGAAAGCCCATTTGAATCCTCATGAAAGGGTACCATATGCCTACCAATTCAAGGTTCATCATTAACATTCATGGAAGGGTGCCATAAGCCTACTGATCTCAAATTTCATAAACATCATTAATGGAAGGGTGCCATAAGCCTACCGATCCCAAGTTTCATTATTAACATGTGTGGAAGGGTTCCATAAGCCTACCAACCCAAGATTCAACAATCAATATTACATTCATTTATATAAGAAAATGATGCATAAGCCTACCAATTCAAAATATACATTACATGAAGAACCCTTCACATTCCATCATCACATTCATGAGTGTCAAATTGAGAAATAGCCTTTCAATAATAACACAATTACTTTCAAGACATGATCAACTTAACTTTATTAGATTCACATTCGTATACAAAATATCATGATAATACTCAATTACTCATACTATGCCCTTCAAGGCCATGAATCTCAAATCACCAACACACCAACAATTTACTATAATTAAGGCATGGGTAATGATACAATTCAATATACCAAAGCAATTTAAACATATTCTATTAACATGCTTTCATAATCAACAAACCCACTTCATAAAGGCACAATTTAGGAATTGAGAGAATTCATGGGTTCTTAGAATATTTCCATCATATATCATCAATAAAACACTAATTCAATCATAATTTGTCATTAATTTACCTTTGTAAACATTTGAAGAAGGAACCCATGAGTTAGAGTAAATCCCTAGGTTTTTAAGAAACTTGAAAACTTTGAAATCCACTTTTGAATGGACTCTAGGGGTTGAAGCTACCACTAGATTAAGGATCACCATACCTTTCTTGTGAATCCCCAAGAAAATTGAGGAAGAACACCTTGAATCCACAACCCTAGCTCCCACTTCTTCTTCTTTGGGAACTTCTAGAGAGAGAAATATTGAGAGGGAAGAACTATTTTGATTTGTTTAGGATTTTGGGGAAATAAGGAGTAAATGAAGCATTTTATGACTTAAAATTATATATACTTGTGATACAAAACAATTAAAAACAACTCCACATAATAATTAATAAAAGGGAAATTACTCAAAACCCCTAAACATAGGCAGCCCCGTCAGGGACCACTCCCACTTTGATTGGTCGTGACGGGGACCACGGCTCATGGTGATGCCCGTGGTCCCTTAGGAAGTAGCCTTACTCGACATGCCAAGCCTTCAAGGGCCTAAGGCAAGTCCACGAGACCTCCTACGATCTGTGGTCAAGACCACGAGACCTCCCACGATCCGTGGTCAAGACCACGAGTTGTGGCGATCGTCGTGGCTTTGAGGCAGTGGCTTGGTTTTGAAGCCTTGCCTCCCATGCACCCAAGTGGTCTTCACGACCACCTATACGGACTGTGAAGGGCACCACAACTCGTGGTGGTGCCCGTGGTGTTTGAATCAGTAGGTCCCTCAACCTTGCACAACTCCTACAAAGCTAAGGCAACCGCACGAGCCTTCGCATGGCCCGTGGTCATGACCACGAGACGTGAAGTGGCTCTTGAATGGGAGCCTTGATTTGATACCTTTCTAAGGCACACTGCAATGCCAACCACGGGTGGCACCACGACTCGTGGTGGCCACCATGAGTCATGAAGACCCTCGCAGTCATGGTAGGTAGTGGCTAGGCCTAGTTTTAGGCAGGCTAGGTTCCCTAACCATGGCCTTCACTCAAAACCCTTAGCCCTTGCCCTTAACCCTTGACGTTACCCCTCACGTTTAGGCTCTAGTTTAACCTATCATTTTCTGAGTTGTTACACCTTGGGGAGGGTGGTCATACCTTGATGCCCTAAACCCCCTATCATAATTACGAGAATCATTTTTATGAGTTTTAATCCTCATACCACACTCCAAAACTCATACGAAAAGCTCTAGAACTCTCTAGTTCAACTTACTAGTTTCCGAGGCATTACAGTGATGGATGTGAAGTCTAAAAAAGACTTTAATCCTATTTTAGTAGAATTGAAAGAGTCGGGACTCAAGAAGTCCATTGAGGCTTTCTCCCAAGGGGAGATGGGGTACTTAGGTACCAAGGTCGATTATGTGAACCGGATGTTGATGGTTTTAAGGATAAAATTTTAGAGGAAGCTCATGCTTCTCGATATTATATTCATCCGGGAGCTACCAAGATGTACCATAACCTATAGGAAGTCTATTGGTGGAATGGAATAAAAAAGGATATTGTGGGATTTGTAGCCAAATGTCCGAATTGTCAACAAGTTAAGGTGGAACATCAAAGGCCGAAAGGCTCATTAATAAATATTCCTATTCCCACTTGGAAGTGGTAAGATGTTAATATGGACTTTATTGTGGGTTTGCCTCATACCATAAGGAAACATGATTATATTTGGGTCATTATAGATAGGATGACAAAATCAACCCACTTTATTCCTATTAAGCGGAAGACTATGCCAAGCTGTATATAAATGAGATAGTAAAATTACATGGGTCCCTTTATCTATTATTTTAGATCAGGGTACTCAATTTATTTCACACTTTTGGAAGTCATTCCAAAAAGGGCTTGGTAGAAAGGTTATGCTTAGCATGACTTTTCATCCCCAAACCGATAGGCAAGCGAAGCTTACCATTAAAACATTAGAAGATATGTTGAGGGTATGTGTTATAAATTTCAAGGGTAATTGGGATGACCACTTGCCATTAGTAGAGTTTGACTACAATAATAGTTATCACTCTAGTATCGGTATGGCTCCATTTGAATCCTTGTATGGTAGGAGATGTAGGTCTCCGGTTGGTTGGTTTGAGATAGGTGAAATTGCTCTTATTGGTCCTGAATTTGTTTATGAAGCTATTGACAAGGTTTGACTCATTAGATAGAGGTTGAGAACGGATCAAAGTAGAAAAAAAGTCATATGTCGATGTGAGAAAGGGAAACTTAGTCCCCGGTATGTAGGCCCATATTAGATTTTGCAACGTATTGGGAAGATTTCCTATGAGTTGGATTTACTAAATGAGTTGGCCTCGGTTCATTCGGAATTTTATGTTCCTATGCTTAAGAAGTGTATTGGCGATTCGACATCCATTATCCCTCTAAAAAGGTTCGTAGTTGCTAAAAGTCTCTCATATGAAGAGGTTCCGGTAGAGATCCTAGACTGGCAAGTCAAGAGATTGACAAATAAGGAAATAGCTTCCGTGAAGGTTTTATGGAGAAATCATTTAGTTGAGAGTGCTACTTGGGAGGCCGAGGCCGTTATTAAGTGCCGATACCCTAATATCTTTCCTTCTACTCCTATTCAAGCTTGAGTTAATTAGCTCCTCTTGATTTCTAGGGTTTTGTGATTCACATGTTTTATTTGAGATTTTCCATGATTTCCTTATGTTACATGTTCTTGATGAAATTCATGTTTAGTAAGAAAATGAGTTTTTATGATTTATGTTCCTCACGTTGTTGTGCATTTAGTATAATTTTCCTAATTTACTTCATGAGATGAGTTGATGAACATGCTTTAGTATGCTTTTGAAAGTAATTGCATATTAGCTCCATGATGTTATGTTGAGCATGATTTTAGTTGGATAAGGTAGTTCCTCCTATGAATATGAGAAATGTTGATATTTCATGCATAATGGGTTCTTAGATGTAGTTCCTACTTCCTTGTGTTGCATTGAATATGTTTGAGATGTAGTTGATTTTTCCTCCTTTAAATTGTGCATTATTTTTATGTTGCATGCATGCTGGGCTGCTAGTCTTGAGTCTTTACTTCCGTAAGGTGTCTAGATCGTCATTCAAGGATGAATATTCCCAAGGGGAAGATATTGTAACACCTCAGAAAAATAGTAGGCTAAACTAGAGCTTAAATGTGTCAGTTAACATCAAAGGAAAAAAGTTAGAATCAAGAAAGGAGGGCAAGGTCCACAAGAGTTGTTTAAGGCAGCCACCTTTGGTGTAGGCAGTGCCCCACCTACAACACCCATCACCATGACTCGTGGGAGGCCTCGTGGAGGGCTAGGTTGTAGCTTTTCCATATCTGCCAAAAATAGCCTTCCCTCTTCACGAGCCACATCACGGCTCGTGGTCATGACCATGTCTCATAGGAAGGCTCGTGGGAAGGAGTTGGTGGTGTGAGGGGTGAGAGAAGTAGCTTAGCCACTGCCTCAATGTCCACAAGAGGGACCACAACTCGTGGACTTTACCACGGCTCGTGGAGTCCTTTGTGAAGATGCCTTGGGATTGTGAGCTAAGGGCACATGTTGCTCAAGATACTGCCTCAAGTCCATGAGTGGGACCATGGCTCGTGGAGCCCCACGTGGTCCCTGGAAACTCACTTTAAGTGAGGGCTATTTTATGGATTTCATGTTTTAGTCCAATTAAAGTCGGGTCATTTTGGGTAAGTTTGGGGTAACTCTATAAGTCAATTATAAGTCGAATTCACTTAAACTAAGCCACATTTACACAACACCCAAATATTTCCCAAAAGTTCATCTTCTCAAAAGTTTCTCTTTTTAGAAATCAAAGAAGAAGAAGAAAGAGGTTGGAGCTTAGGTTTTCAAAGAGCTAGGGTTTTCTTCTCAATTTTGTGTGGATTCTTCATCAAGGTGTGGTAGCTCTTCATCCATGGGTAGTGTAACGACCCTACAAATGAATAAGTGAACCTATAGCCCAATGTGTGTGTGTTTGAGTTTAGTGTGAGGTTTGAGGGTGTTTGATGTTGTCCCGAGCTATGGTTGAGGGGTTTAGGGGTCAAACATCAAGTTACAACTCCCCAAGGATCACCCTAGGGGTCCTTGAGGAGGACCATTAGTCTAACCTCCAAGACCCCAAAGAACCATGAAAGTCACCAAAAGTTTGGTGACCTACGGAAGAATAACACTCCCCGTAGGTCCATCCACGCCCTGTGGATGGCCTCCGTAGGTCAAGACACACCAATCCAAGCTGCATCCCTACACCAAAGTATAACAGTAGAGTCCTTGAATGGACTCACGGTCCGTGAGTCTAGGGCGTCATTTGGACCTGCAATATGTCAAATTCTCGGCCAAGACAAGGGTGGTTTGGTAAATTCCTCCCTTGGCTAGTTAAGTGTTTGGACGGTTATTTTTGGTTTATTAACATATTTTAAGAGTATTAAAATTGTTAAACTCTATTTTACATCTCATTATTTCAAAACCCCAAATCAAAACCTCCCCTTCCCTCCAAAAGTCTCTCTCTAGAAACCTCCATAGAAAGTGAAGACATCAAGCTTCCAAGGTCAAATTCTTCAAGGTTTTCAAAGGATTTACATGGGGTATCAATATCAAGGTATGGTGGTCTTGATCCTTGTCTAACTTTTTATTCAAGGAGCCAATTCAAAGGTTATGTCAAAGCATGAAAAATCTAGGATTTTACTCAATCTCATGGGTTCTTTCATCAAACATTTTCAAATGGTTTATAATGACAAATTATGATTGTGTTGGTGTTTAATTGATGATTTATGATGAAAATACTCTATGAACATATGATTTCTCTCAATTCCTAAATTGTGCCTTATGAAGTGGGTTTGTTGATCATGAATGAATGTTGATGGATTATGCCTAGATTGATTTAAATTGTTGAATTTTATCATTATACATGCCTTAATTAGGGTAAATTGTTGGTGTGTTGGTGACTTTTTATCATGGCCTTGAAAGGGCAACTGATGAACTAATTTACATGTTGAAGTAGGATTGTGCTTGAGCTATTGATCCACTTGAAAGGTGGAGGTGTTTACTTACTATGTATAATGTGAGGAATATACATGTGATTTCAATGATAGAATGATGATCTTGTATAAAATGTAATTGTGTTGTGATTGAAAGTATATTCTTACTTAACAGTCATGAAGGTTGATGATGAAATGTGAAGGGTTCTATAATGTATTGTTGTATCTTGAATTGGTAGGCTTAGACATCATTTTCTTATACAAATGAAAATAATGTGAATGTTGAATCTAGAATTGGTAGGCTTATGCTTCCTTTTCTTGTATTATGAATGTATCTTGACTTAATGCCTTAATGTCCAGATTTGTACACCTAATGTTGGTAGCCTTTCTACAAATGTCGATGAAGTATTCTAGGCTAAAATTTGGATTGGTAGACCTAATATTGGTGGCCTTTCATAAGGAGTCTAGGAACTAATGTGATGTTAAACCTTGGATCGGTAGACCTAATAGTGGTGGCTCTTCCTTGTGTGTGATGTTAACCCTTGAAGCGGTAGACCTAATGATGGTGGCCTCCTTCTTATGTGAAATGATAAACCTAGAGATGGTAGACCTAATGGTAGTGGCTCTCTCTAGGAATATCAATCACCTATCCTTAATATACCTTGAATCGGTAGACCTAATGGTGGTGACCTTTCATGTGTATGTTCTTTGGGTCGGTAGGCCTAATATTGGTGGGCCTCTCAAGTACAATGTTGTAATGTGATTGAAATACTCTATGGAAATGTAGGCTAAGCACCGAGTGGATATGGTAAGATGGAAACTCTCCGAACGTTAGGCTAGGGTTCCAATGAACATCTTTCTACGCCAAAATTATGTGCCCACATAAGCCATTAGCTATTGGATTCAATTCAATCCAAGCTAATATTACCGGTCTTCCTTAGGTAAGGAGACCACCTTTTTTTTGTTGTAGGGGCAGGACACCAGATGCCATGTCTAGCTTACATGTTCTATGTCGGTTAAACGCCCTTGCCCATCATGTGAGATGTGCATTATGGTTTCTTGAGGAGTTCTACAAAGTGTCGGTGGTATAATGGGATGCCATCCATGCATTGCAAGAGTAGGCTCTGAGAGGATCAAAGTGAGTTCTCTAAGTCTTAATGACTATTGTTTGAATGTCCTCCTAGGAAGAATTTAATGAGAATGTTGATCTAATGTCTAATGAATGAAAGTCCTCTAAATGGAGTTAATGAGGAATGTCGACTCTTATATGCCTAAATGTAATGATGCATGGTATACTAGGATTGCATTATGAGTTACATCCTTGTCATCATTTGTTGTATATAAATGTGTCTTGTTGATGGTGACTTCCAAGGAGTACTTAGTGTGAGGGGTAGTATGGGATGTTACCTACACATTGCACAAGTATGACTTAGAGTTGTCTTAGGTGATGGTACTTATGTGATGATTTTACCATTGTAATGTTATGTCTCTTATATGTTTTATTGTGTAAAGGTGGAAAGGGTAAATGATAAGTCCACTTTTGGTGACCTTTAATGTGGTGCCATAGTGTGGATGGTGGTATGGGACGCTATCCATACTTTCACAAGGTATAGCATAACGGTTACTTGAGGTGAAGGCTTAAAGTAAATGTAATGGTTTAGATATGGCTATTGTGTAAAGGTGATATTATGACTTGCATGTTGGTTATGTTTGAATATTATGCCTCTAATACTTATGTTCATGAGATTTTACCAAAATGGCATAAAAGCATGACTTTCAAATAAATGTTCGTAATAAGCATATTTTTGCATGGCTTCCATACTTAGTAAATCTAATGTCCTAAGCCCATTTTTCTCCATTTTTACCAAAGTGTAGGGTTTGGAGATATTGGTGTTATATGCTTGAAGGATAGGTTTCTAAGGTGCTTGAAGATAAAGACTTGGTGAGTCCTCATAGTTTCGAGGACAAAACCCATTATGTTCCTTTATGTCCTTTAGTTTTTGTTAAATCTTTTGTATGGGCTAAGTTCCCAATGTTGTATTCAAAGTATTAGATGGTTTGAGACATAGTGTACAAAGTCAAAAAAGTCTTCCGCTTGCTTTTTAATCAAAATGTCTTCGATTGTAAAGGAAAGTTTTTAATTCTTCTCGATTTTCCTATGTTCTTATGTTCAAGACTAATATGAGGCTTGTATTAGACCCCTTCGGGGTTGAGTACGCCGTGTCGTATCTAGGGACTAGCCTTGGGTCGTGACAAACATGGTATCAGAGCACAAGATTTTGGAATGGTCTTAGGTTGTCTCAAACCACATATAGTAGAGTCTTGTTCATAATGTGAAGCGCGCCACATTATGAATAGGAGGTTATTGGGTGTTAAGAAAGTTTCACTTCTTCATTCTTCAAGTCGTGCCATAAAGTTTAACTCTATATTCTCTCTCTATTGTTCCTTATCCGATGGTCTTTAGTGTGTGACCGCTTGAAAGGAGTATGTTAGAAAGTGTGACGGAGGAAGGTTGACTGTGATGCCAACTATGGCTATGTGACCTAATAAAGTTGAGATGGAATATAGTGATGTTGACTTTAGTATGAATGGATTTCGTTTTGGTTATGTGTGATGTTGGTAGAAGGTTATGATGAGTTTTGAGGTATGTTGAAAGAGTTAGTGAAATGTGGTGTTTCAGAAATGCCTAGGTGTGATGAGTGTGAAGGTTTAGTGATGTCTTTCTCTGACCTTAGAATGGAAAGAAGTGAAGTTTGAAAGAGCTAGTATAAGCTTTCTCCCCAGTGGGGAATAATGTGCCTAGATGGTAAGGTCTTTGAGTGTCCTTAATGCTTATGAGTTAGGCTTGCTTGATTCTTACCTTATGAGGTGTAGTGAGTTTGAGGAGCTTAGACCCGGTGTGGTAGACCCATATGAGACCTTGATTGATGTGGTAAGGTTGATTTTGAGCAAGAGTTGCTTAATGAGGACCTTCCTAGTTTAAAAGCACCGGTTAGTTGATGGTTTCTTACAAGTTGTGAATATCTTGATTGAGGTTCCTATGTTATGTCAGGTTGACCTTAGTTGGGTTTACTCCTAAGTGGGGGATAGTATGTTGAATAGTAAGGTTGTTGAGAGTTTTTGATATTCTTATCTCTCTCTTTATGTGCCTATTCAAGCCTAAGACAAATAGTTCCTTTTTGGCTTGATTCATGTTTTGGAGTCATGTGTGATATTGTGTTTCCATGTTCTCCTTATATTATACATGTTCTTGATGAATTCTTGTTTGAATGAGAAAATGAGTTTCCATGATTTATTGTTCCTCATGCTAATGTGCATTCACTATGAGTTGTTCATATGCTTCACGAGGTTAAATGTTGAACATGCCTATATTTGTTTTTATGAAGAAATTGCATAATGTGCTTAATGATGTTGTGATGAGCATGATGGGAGATTGAGAAGGAAATGCCTCCAATGTAATGAGAAATGTTAAAGTTTTGATGCATAATGAGTTTGTAGAAGTAGTTCCTACATTCTTGAATTGTATGGAGTTTGTTTGATGTGGAGTTGAGGTTTCCTCCTAGTTTAGTGCATTGTTTTTTTATGTTGCATGCATGATCGACTGCTTGTCGTGAGTCGTTTTCCCTTAATGTGTATTAAGTGTCATTCGAGGACGAATGTTCCTAAGTGGGGGATAATGTAATGACCCTAAAAACAAATAAGTGAAACCAGAGCCTAACGTGTGTGTGTTTGATGTTGTCCCGAGATATGGTTGAGGGGTTTAGAGGTCAAACGTCATGGTACGATTCCCCAAGGACCACCCTAGGGGTCCTTGAGGAGGTCCCTTATTCTAACCCCTAAGACCCCAAAGAACCATGAAAGTCACCAAAAGTTTGGTGACCTACGGAAGGGGACCACACCCCATAGGTCCATCCACGCCCTGTGGATGGCCTCTATAGGTCAAGACCCTCCACGCAAAGCTGCATCCCCAGACCATGGACCAACAGTATGGTCCATGAATGGACTCACGGTCTGTGAGTCTAGGGCGTCGTATGGACTTGCAATCTGTCAAATTCTCGGCCAAGCCAAGGGTGGTTTGGTAAATTCCACCCGTGGCTAGTTAAGTGTTTGGATGGTTATTTTGGGTTTATTAACATATTTTAAGAGTATTAAAATTGTTTAAGTCTATTTTATATCTCATTATTTCAAAACCCGAAATCAAAACCTCCCCTCCAAAAGTCTCTCTAGAAACATCCAGCGAAGGTGAAGACTTCAAGCTTCCAAGGTCAAATTCTTCAAGGTTTTCAAAGTATTTTCGTGGGGAATCAATAGCAAGGTATGGTGGTCTTGATCCTTGTCTAACTTTTCATTCAAGGAGCCAATTCAAAAGGTGATTTCAAAGCATGAAAAATCTAGGGTTTCACTCAATCTCATGGGTTCTTTCATCAAACATTTTCAAATGCTTTCTAATGATAAATTATGACTGTGTTGGTGTTTAATTGATTATTTATGATGAAAATACCCTATGAACCCATCATTTCTCTAAATTTCTAAATTTTGCCTGATAAAGTCGGTTTGTTGATCATGAATGAAGGTTGATTTATTATGCCTAGATTGATTTAGATTATTGAATTGTATCATTATACATGCCTTAATTGTAGTAAATTGTTTATGTGTTGGTGAATTTTTATCATGGCCCTGAAAGGGCAAGTGATGACCTAATTTACATGTTAATGTAGGACTGTGCTTGAGCTATTGATCCACTTAAAAGGTTGATGTGTTTACTTACTATGTATAATATGAAGGATATACATGTGATTTCAATGATAGAATGATGATCTTGTATAGAATGTAAACATGTTGTGATTGAAGGCATATTCTCACTTAACACTCATGAATGTTGATGATGAATTGTAAAGGGTTCTATAATGTATTGTTGTATCTTGAATTGGTAGACTTAGATATCCTTTTCTTATTCAAATGAAAGTAATGTGAATGTTGAATCTAGAATTTGTAGGCTTATGTATCCTTTTCTTGTCTAATGAATGTATCTTGACTTAATGTCTTAATGTCTTGAATTGGTAGACCTAATGTTGATAGCCTTTCTATAAATGTCTAATGAAATATTCTAGGCTAAACCTTGGATTGGTAGACCTAATGTTGGTGGCCTTTCATAAGGAGTCTAGGAACTAATGTGATGTTAAACCTTGGATCGGTATAGACAATGGTGGTGGCTCTTCCTTGTGTGTGATGTTAGACCTTGAAGCGGTAGACCTAATTGTGGTGGCCTCCTTCTTGTGTGAAATGATGAACCTAGAGATGGTAGACCTAATGGTGGTGGCCCTCTCTAGGAAAATCAATGATATATCCTAAATTTACCTTCAATCGGTAGACCTAACGGTGGTGACCTTTCATGTGTATGTGATTTGGGTCGGTAGGCCTAATGTTGCTAGCCCTTTAAAGTACAATGTTGTAATGTGATTGAAATACTCTATGGTAATGTAGGCTAAGCACCGAGTTGATATGGTAAGATTGAAACTCTCCCAACGTTAGGCTTGGTTTTCAATCTTACTATAGCCACTCGGTGCAACATTAGGAAAAAAGGGGCATCGTAGAATCACTCAGCGATCCTTATCTGGCTCTCATAAAATTACAGTGGTTGGACTAACAAGAGGTGAAAAATGAAAGCGAGACAAAGGAAAATCGGCGAGTAGCCGAACGGTCGGCAAAGCCCGACTTACCTGGCCAATTGGTCACAAACAGCCACACATCAAACATGCATAAATTGATTTTTGCAAGAGGCAGAAGCCATTTAGAAACGTGAGTAACAAAAGATTGAGAGCAAAAACACTACCATTGTGGATTTCAAGTGATTTTAGCAAGGTTTTTCATTGAGATTTTGTAATAGAGAAGATTTTAGTTAATTTTAACTTTTAAATTTTGTTTACCCAATTATGGAAAATGTGGCAGGTATTGAATTTCATCTTTTCACCATGATTGGCTTAAACCCTAACCTTGGGGGTTTTACTATGTGATCAATTTTTGCATTCTACCAAATGGGTGTTATCGATTAGTGATTGTTGGTGTTAATCTGAAGCGGGTCCAAATAATTATGGTTGTTTAACTTCATTATTGCATATTTAGTGTGATAGATTTCAGAGTTTTGTGGTTGCTCGAGAGAGAAGTACAGAACCAACGTAGTATTTTGGCATCCTTAGTAGTGGGTCTTGACGATTTCAGCTTGAGAAAGTGAAACTCAAGACTCAAACTTTGTATCTAGCTTGAAAAAGTGGATTTGATGAGAACGTGGGCTGGTTAGCTTATGGATAGTGTTGAGGTTCGAGAGAACTCAACTGAAATAAGGCAATTATTTAAGAGAAAATTGTTTTACTTATAACTCATTCTACCCACGACGAATTAGCATTATCGGTAATGATGCACACCCATTATCTTGAATTCGGCAGTTGGTTAGTCAATCCCACAAGTGTTTTCTAGTTATCTGATTGTTTGTTCTTGATAATTAGAAGTGGGTTGGTAACGACATACTGAAATTTTGATTATTAATTCATAAGTGTATGTTGCTTAGCTGCAATGGTCATCGTCTAACTTTCGTAGTTGAATTCAAAGAAAGCTACTCTCTGTGCGATCAACCCCAACTCAATTGGTTGGGTTATATACTGACTAGCAATCGTTGGTTGGATTCAGTGTTCTTGATACATTAATCATGTACTATTTCTCAATCCAAGCTACCAATGAAATGGTTTGGCCTAACCAAGTCATGCTACTATGCAAGTATTATATTATGTTAGTTCAAGCTAACCTTAGGAAGGGTACAATTTCTCAATCCAAGGCTACCATGAGATCTTCTATTCAAGCTACCATGAAATGGTCTTGTCTTACCAAATCAAGATATTCATGAAGGGATTTCATATCACAACTACAAGTTATATCAATAATGATAACTCTATAGATATTGAGATTGCTACTATAAATCTGGACTCAACTTATGTAAAATGTCTCCATCTCATGAGATATACTTGGGAACCCGGACTCAACTAGTATAAAAGGATCCCATTTGGATGCTGGACTCAAATTGCGTAAAAGCTTCCATCGCATATTCAATTAGGTGAAAAAGACCTTCAACCTTAGAATCATACAATATGAGAAAACCTTTCACATTCATGCACATGCACTACTAGAAATTTGTTTTGCTGCAACCCTTATATAGCAACGGTTACACAATCGTACCAATAGATCGCCTATTACAATGGTTATAAGTGTTGCAATATATCCTTGAATCTAATAGAACAATTCTTAAAATAAACTATGGCATCATCCCTATAACCATCCCTATAGTCTTTCTATGGCTACAAATTTTAGAATCGTGGCAATAGATGACTCTATGGCAACGATTATTTTAGGATAAATATTGTGCTTCTGATTTTTATCCCTAAAATATATATATTTCCCTCCACTAATTTTGCAAAGTGCCAAAAATTTTCATCTCATTAAAAAAATCAAAAAGAAAAAAGCCTTTTCCCATAAAACACTTTTTCAACCAAAGCACGCTTTTTCCTAAATTCTCAGCGAAGTTCTGTTCCAGCAATTCTCAACGAAGTTCTTGGTGAAGAAAAGAATAGCGAAGCTTCTGGTGAATAAATATCTCTAGTGAAGCTCGTTGGTCTTCTTGGGCATTGATATCTATTACTTCAGTTGAAGCTCCACTGTTCTTCCGACAACGGTTTCGTGGATATAAAGGTGAATACATTTTATGTTTTCTCTGCTAGTTCATGATTTCTAAGTCCCCATCGAATGATTTTTGAGAAATTTTAAAGAATAATATATGAGTTTGTCTTAAATCTATGTTATTTGTTCTAATCTAGGTCTGCCATATAATCTATTTGTGGGTAATAGTTTGTGTTTCATGTTTGGCGAAGATTTCAGAAATCTCTAGTAAAAGTCTTTGAGAGGGTGAATTTCAATTTTATGAGAGAAATTTTGATTTGTAGTTGATTTTTTCCTCAAAATCATGCACAGGACATATTTCAGGTAAAAAAAAGTCTAAGATACTTGTCTTCTTTATATATAGAATAAACTGAATATAACAGACTGATCAGATTTGAAGAACTCAAGTTACAAATTCACTAAAGAGGATTGTCCAAATTTTGTTTGATTTCACAATCAGGTCATTCATATATACTTAGGCTTGAGCTAATTAACTAGGTCCAGTTTTACTCCATTTGTTACACCTCCTCATTTTCAGCATTAATATGCTCAGCTAGCATGATATTCTCAGCTTCTTTTCTGTCTATCTATTTATCACCTTCGGATGCACACAACTCTAAGACCTATGGCCACAAAGAGACCAAATAATTTTTTATCTTTAAAAAAGTACACAAAGTCTTTTGGTAATCGAGACTGTCCTCTCAATCAACATCCAAAGGGACAATCTGTTACTTATTAAGTATGATTATGATTTTCCTTAAGCTATCATATCAGATTCGCTATGAAAGATTACTTGTTATTGAAAATTTATATGTTAAGCTGGTTTCATAACTGTCAATGAATACAATTCAAACTTTTACTAATCATGTCATGTATCTATGTAAATGAAAATTTAGATACTAAATGATGTTGCAACATTACTAGTCAGTGGGCGAGTGGATAACTTAGCTGAAGGAGTAGCAACACATCAATCTGGAAAAGCTCTCAATACTCTTAATCTTTTGATTGGTGTTTCGACGGTAAGTTAAAATCATACTAGTGAAATCCAAATTACAAAATTGTGAGCTCTTTCTGTTCGAGTAGAGAACAAAGAGATGGTGTCTTCCCATCCTCATTTTGTTTTGAAACTTCAAGTATTAATTAGGGTATGTTTTGTTCTTCATATTATTGGTCTGAGATGTGCCTTATTTTATTAAAGTAGATTAAGTAAAAAGTGTTGATTGATGCTATCCTGTCCTCAATACTTAAAAAAATAAAACTTGAAGTTGCAATGATATGATTTTCTCATTTCTGTGACAAATATGTTGCACAAGAGTCGACATTTATTATTCCTACAATTTGTTTGTTGACAATCCAACCTTACTAGATAGTGTAGAATATTGGAATACTATTTTTCTATAATTAGTTTTGCTTCTGATTTTTTTTCCATTCATTTGTATAAAGTTTCTTAAATGGTAGAAGCTGCTAATAACTTAACTTGTCAATATTTTTTGGATTCTACTATTAATACTGGCTTGACTGCTGGTTTTTAGAGTCCTAAAATCTGCAAAATTTATGCTAAAATATGGCATTAAAGCTGAAGTAATATGAAAATAGGAATGTTCTGACATCTGCATTTTTATTTTGAAGTGTAATGTGCTAAATTGTGGAGCTTATTTGTAGTGAAATTGTGCTGAAACAGCACTATAGAAACTGCAAATAGAAAATTTTTGTCCATATTAAAGCTTCCATAGAAGAATCATCTAATAACAATAGAACTGCACAAAGATCTTGTTGCTGTAAATATATGAAAATTGGAAGATGAACCCTAGGATATCCATCTTATCAGATACCTATCATACAGTCTAGCAGTTTCATATTTCTTTTGTTCCTTTGTTCTCTTATTTGGTAACAAAACAGAGAGAACTAGGTAGTTGTTCTGGTTAGAGAGGGATGTGTGGTATTCTTTACACCGTCTCTAGTTGGGATGAGATGCATGCATTCATTTTGGGATTATTGACTTCCAACTCCCCTGGCTGAAGCATCTATGGCATCAATGAAGTTGCGGAAATGTTTTAGATTAGTCCATACTCCATATAATTTAATTTTAATTGAGTTTACATATGTATGTCTTAGATATAGAGTAATAACTTTGTAATATTTGACTACTGTGGATCCATTTAGCTGTTGCGAAAAAATTGCAAAATTATTTATATTTTTTCTAATTGTATGTAGGTGATGAAATCGAAGAAGGCGATGAAAGCAGTAATGAATACTTGACATAGGAGCTGAATTGTTGATGTTAACTTTACTGACTAGAACTCTTATTTTTGAAGATTGAAAATTGTGTGGTGCATATGTGTTTCATCTTTTTTTGGATGGTACAAAAGTATTTGTATATTTTGCTTTTATTGATATTAGCCAACCATGGATCTTGAATTATAATTTTGGTAATGAACATTTCTTCTCGTGAACGATTTGTGTATTTTATGTTATAAAATTACTGTAATAACTCAATAATATAATATTTGTGGAAGTGCACCAATAAGATATATATGTTGCAATTGCTTAATAATAACTGTTGCAGAAAGTAAGAATTGTTGCAGTACCCTGTAATAACCATTGCAATAGCCATTGAAAAACATTTATAATTGTTTAAAACTGTTGCCATAGCCGTGGAGCGACATTTAGAATTGTTGTAGTACCCTGTAACAACCGTCGCAATAGAATGAAATGGTTGTTGAATAGAGAGAAAAACTGTAGCCATAACCTCAAAAGAACCGTGGCATAAAACACTTTTCCGACGGTTCATAATCGTACCAATACGATACTAACTGTGGGAAACTAATTAAAGTGAAAACCGTGGAAATAGGTCTATCCACGGCTACGATGATGGGAACCGTCGCACATAATGATAGCAACTGATATATTTCTACGCGATCTGTCGTAGCAGTTGCCTTAACCGTGGCCTTAGACCTATGGCTACGGTAGGATAGTCTATTGCAACGGTAAATAAACCGTGACAGTAGATCAAATTTCTAGTGGTGATGTGTGTATATGAGAATGTCCTTTCATGAACACAACAACAAAAATTAATCATAGATATTTCACTCTCAAAGCCTTATGATTCATAATTCAACACATTAACTTTACTCTCAATCCCTAAAAATCAACATTCATAACTACAAGCCATACTCTCAAAGTAATACTGTCACGCCCCAACTAGGGTGAGGCAGACAAGTAACATATGAACTATCTATACAAATGACCCACAATGAGCAGATGAATTACTATGCAAAATAGAACTATTTCTAAGAAACTAGTATACTAAACCTCCAACTGTCCAAACTCATACAAATGAAAATGAAATTATAAATACATTTAACAGCTTTACCATGTCTATGAAGCCTCTAGTAGAAGATCTATATCCATACAAATATCAAGTGGCCGTGACAGGGCCGGACATACCCAAATTATAGTTGTAAATATAACCAAAAGAGCACTAGACACATGAAAGGTCCAGTTAAGAGTGGAGCTCAACAATTTCTCGGTTGGATACACAAAAAGATGCCTGAGATGATCACTAATGTCCTGCATTTATAGAAATGCAGCGCCCCTATTCATGGGATGTCAGTACATATAAGACATCTATTGATATGTAAAGAAGGCAAAAAACAAATGGCCAATTGATAACAGAAGATAAGGAATTAATAAGGTACTTAACCTATACACCTTTATTGAGAAGTAAGTATCTTATAGAACTATAAGTCATGCATTAACACCTTATAATTATTTTCCAAGTGTCTTATGGTTGTTCATTATTGTGTGGTAAAGTAACACATTATACACTTGGGATTTTGTTCTTTACATCATTTACCTTTAACAGATGAATAAATAAGGATAAAAGAGCATTTTTTCTTACACTCATGGAATGCTGTACATTGCATTATTTTCTTTACTATTCTTTGATTTATAATCTTTTTAAGGCATACAAATGACCAATTAATCAGTGGTAGAAGAGAATGACCCATTATAGGCATTTTAACCCGTGGGATACTTTCCTCATACATATAAAAATTAGGATCGTCCCATGGTAGGTATTATAGCCACTGGGCTGCCACCCAAAAATACATCAATTGGGATCGGCTCATGCTGGGTATCTTAGCCCCTGAGCTGCCACCTATAAATATACAGCTTCGCTTTCGGGATCAACTCATGCTAGGCTTTCACCCCCTGGGCTGCCACCCATAATTATACAGCCTTACTTTCGAGATTGATCCATGCTAGGCTTTCAGCCCCTGGGCTGCCACCCATAATTATATAGATTCAGTTTCTATCATTCCCTTAATCTTCGAGATTGTTCATAACTCTTCTGAACTTTGGGACTATATACTAGTGATGTAGACATGTGAATAAAATATTTGAGGCAGCAACAATGATATAAGAAACAGTTGTAACCTTAATGTAGTAATATTACCTTTGGAACTTATATGACACAATGAATCTTATTGTGGGCTAAAACATATTCGGTAAACAATATCAAATAATAGGGGTCATGAACATGGGAACTAATGAGACACGTGGGCAAATTCAAGATAGGGATAAGTGCACATTTCAAGTTAGAACATATTAATTATATACTAACTAGAACAATTAAGGATTATATATAGTAACATTATACACTAAAACAATGGGAGTGATTTCCAATGAAAGGAACAGGTGAGCAAATTAAGTATATGATTAAATAAACAAATGAAACCATTTGGCTGTTTATGAACATATTGTGTATCCAAGAATTGAACACTTTTAACATGTGTAACCTAGGTTCTTGTTGACTCATATAAAAGAGACAGGTGGTAGAGATCCGTACCTTAGAGGCAAAAAAAGGTTCTTTTAGCCAAACATAATTTTTTGGCCAATAAGTACATAATGAAGCTAATAGTAACAACTAATCAGAATGTGGTCCTTGTGAAACAATAGTGAAATGCGTAGTGGGTAGTAAGTTTCTATTGTTCTTAAATAGATGGTGTATCACCAAACCCTACATTTACATTTAAATACATTGCATAAGATCATCATATATGGTCACCCAACTACTCTAAGTAATATACATATAAAACAATCGTTAAACTGTCACAAAATCTTTCAACGTAATAGAAAATTATTGAACATATGCCTTCTGATCCTTGTCCCATGAATTCTTTACTTTTATACCTAAGTAATTCTCCATCCCAACGGATAAAACTGGGGAAGTGACATTTCCTTGTTGGTGAAAATTCTTATACTATGAAAGTGGGACTAAAAAGTTTGGATAGGGTTGTCCTACACTCAAATATAAAGAACATGATTTTCAAAACCTTCCATGGCAGCATCAAGTTAAACACATAAATTATTTTACTTACCTTGGCTTATTAAAAAGACAACTTTAAGAACCCTAGAGGGATATAAGGGTGGTTGTTTGAAGGTTAAGAGAGAGCTTAAGACAGAATTGCTAGAATATATATTTTGTAAGTTAAAATATAGAAGAATATTAGCTAATCTTGATCTTATAAGGTTCCTCTTTGGCCAACTCTTGCTGATCATTTTGGACCACAATTTGGTCAAGCAAGTGATGCACCTACTTGGCCATTTTAAGCTGGTCAACAAGTTCAAGTAGGTGATGCACTTGCTTTGTCTTTTAATTTGATCCATGTATTTCAGGGTGGTGATGCACCTGCTTGGTCTTCTAATTTGATCCATATATTCTAAGTAGGTGATGTACCTGCTTGGTCTTCTAATTTGATCCATACATTCTAAGTAGGTGATGCACCTAGTAGTATAATAAAGTCAAGCAAGCAGCTCACTTATTTTATTTCATTTCCAACTCTTAATTCCTTTACTATACACTTATATGCACTTGGTCACTTAGATATTTAAGCTAAAATACTACCTTACTAGCTTGAGTGTAAACACTTTATACGAGGTTAATTTAGTCATATACGTGTTTGGAAAATACAGGTTATTAGAAATACTTCTTACAATCATCATCTATGACTAGATCTCAAGATATATAGAAGAATTAGGCCCTATCGGTTAACTAGGGGTATCTCTAATCAATACTATTGTGGTATATTTTCCTATCATATCATGTTACTGCCACATCTTTTTACTGATAAAAAATAGGTCATTCCTTAACTTTTATCTCTAATATATGTAGCCTTGAAGGTTATAGGTATATTACTGAGGAGGTACTAAATATCATTTATAAGATTAGATCCTATAACTATTGCATGAGTCATATGGAGGACATCCGAAATTCCAGAACCCATTGTATCCTTCTAAAATGTTGCACTAGAAATTGTTGTAGCCATATTAGTTGAATCGGGAAACCAATCTTCATTTAAGAATATAAATATCTCCCTTCATATCCAATTTACGCGAACTAGGTGATGATACAAGTGGTGCAAACCCAGCTGTAGATGCAAGTAACACATAAACCTTTACAAGCCCCCTTATTTGTGGCTAACAGCGCACCCAAAGGGTAAGCCTAGATGAGCTCTACTAAGCCCTAATTTGTAACACCTTTCCTTAAAGGTTACTACCATTTTCCTCGGGCATTACCTATGGTAGGCATACTCTGGATGGCATAAAATACAGTACTAGTAGGAATGAACTTCTTATAACGTAGCTCTATTGCACGATTTGAATTATGAAAAGTAACATTTCCTAAATGTCCAAGCAGCCCCCTAATTATAAATGTGGCGCGCAACACATTCATAAATAGAGTTCTACTAGACACGGCTTCATAGACTCGCTGGGACACTTGAACCTAGTGTTGTGATACCACATTTTGTCACGCCCTAAGCTAAGGTGAGGCAGACAAGTAGCATATGAACTATCTATACAAATGACCTACAATGAGCAGATGAATCACCATGCAAAAGAGAACTGCTTCTAAGAAACTAGTATACTAACCTCCAACTGGCCAAACTCATACAAATGAAAAATGAAATTATAAATACATATAATAGCTTTACCATGTCTATGAAGCCTCTAGTAGAGGATCTATGTTCGTACAACTATCAAGTGGCCGGGATAGGGCCCCAACATATCCAAATTATAGTTGTAAATATAACCAAAAGAGCACTAGATATATGATAGGTCCAGTTGATAGTGGAGCTCACCAATTCCTTGGTTGGATACACAAAAAGATGCCTGAGATGATTACACATGTACTGCATTTATAGAAATTTAGTGCCCCCATTCATGGGGGCGTCAGTACATATACGACATATATTAGTATGTAAAGAAGGCAAACTAACAAATGGCCAATTGATAACAGAAGATAAGGAATCAATAAGGTACTTAACATATACACCTGTATTGAGAAGTAACTATCTTATAGAACTATAAGTCATGCTTTAACACCATATAATTATTTTCCAAGTGTCTTCTAGTTGTTCATTATCGTATGGTAAAGTAACACATTATACACTTGGGATTTTGTTCTTTACATCTTTTATCATGAACAGATTAATAAATAAGGATAAAAGAGCATATATGCTTACACTGTGGAATCATGTACATTGCATTCTTTTCTTTACTATTCTTTGATTTATAATCTTTTTAAGGCATACAAATGACCAATTGATCAGTGGTAGAAGTGGATGACCCATGCTAGGCATTTTAACCCCCGAGATGCTTTCCTCATACATATACAAATTAGGATCGGCAAATGCTAGGTATTATAATCCCTGAGCTGCCACTAGGAAATATATCTATTGGGATCGGCCCATGCTAGGTATCTTAACCCATGAGCTGCCACCCATAAATATAGAACTCTGCTTTCGGGATCAACCCATGCTAGGCTTTCAGCCCCTGGGATGCCACCCATAATTTTACAGGTTTGCTTTCGGGATCGACCCATGCTAGGCTTTCAGCCCCAGGGCTGCTACCCATAATTATATACATTCATTTTATGTCATTCCCTTAATCTTTGAGATTGTTCATAACTCTTTTGAACTTTGGGACTATATACTAGTGATGTAGACATGTGAATAAAATATTTGAGGCTGCAACAATGACATAAGAAACAGTTGTAACCTTAATGCAGTAATATTAACTTTGGAAGTTATATAACACAATGAATCTTATTGTGGGGTAAAACATATTCCGTAAACGATATCAAATAATAGGGGTCATGAACATGGGAACTAATGAGACACAAGGGCAAATTCAAGATAGGGACAAGTGCACCTTTGAAGATAGAACATATAATTTGTATACTAATTAGAACAAGTAAGGATTATGTAGAGTAACATTATACATTAAAACAATGGGAGTGATATCCAACGAAAGGAACATGTGAGCAAATGAAGTATGAGATTAAATAAACAAATGAAGCCATTTGGCAGTTTATGAACAGAATGTGTATCCAAGAATTGAACACTTTTAACTTTTGTAACCTAGGATCTTGCTGACACATATAAAAGAGATAGGTGATAGATATCCGTACCTTAGAGGTAAAAAAAGGATCGTTTAGCCATACATACTTTTTGGGCCAATATGACTACAACAACTCAGCCTTTCGTTGAAGGTCTTAATCACAATATAAGTACATAATGAAGCTAATAGTAACAACTAATCAAAATGTGGTCCTTGTGAAACAATAGTGATATGCGTAATGGGCAGTAAGCTCGTATAGTTCTTAAATAGATGGTGTATCACCACACCCTACATTACCCCGTATATACATTGCATACAAGCATCATATAAGGTCACCCAACTGCTCCAAGTAATATACATATAAAACAACACTTAAACTGTCACAAAATCCTTTAACGCAACAGAAAATTACTGAACTTATCTCTTATAATCCTTGTCCCCGTGAATTCTTTACTTTTATACCTAAATAATTCTCCATCCCAAAAGATAAAATTGGGGAAGTGACCTTACTTTGTTGGTGAAAATTCTTATACTAGGAAAGTGGGACTTCCAAGCTTGGATAGGGCATTCCTACACTTCAAATATAAAGAACATGATTTCCAGAACCTTCCATGGTAGAATCAAGGTAGTGATAACATGCCACCTCAACAAAGGCAAAACATATCAGAACTTTCTACAGCTAGCACTCCAAATTATGGCCAAGGCAAGCCTCGCGTTCCTACTTGTCCACAATGTGAAAAGAATCATTATGGCACTTGCAGGAGAGCTTCTGGTGCATGTTTCAATTATGGGAGCTTTGATCATAAAATGAAAGATTGTCCTAATCCTAGTAATGCTCCTTCCTTTAAAACTGAAGGCTCAGTTCCTGAGCCTTCTGTTAATCCTTCTCATACTAATAGAGGTGCAAGACCTAAAAACACCCAAGCAGCGGGTACAAGTGGAGTTAATTAGGCTAGTGAGCAAAAGGCTACTGCACGTGCTTATGCGATGAGGCAGAGGGATGATCAAGATGGACAAGACGTGGTTGTCGGTAAATTTCACTTATTTGGCTTATGTGTGTTTACATTGTTTGTCCTGGTTCTACACATTCCTATATATGTTCATCACTTGTTCTTCCTGGAAATGTGAAATATGTGAGACTTGATTATAATGTGCTAGTTGAAAGTCCTCTGGGTTATCAAGTTGTGTGTAATCGAGTTTACCAAGATTGTCCCTTTGTGATTCAAAACCTAGTCTTCCTTGTTGATTTGATTGAAATGCCCTTCAAGGATTTTGATATTATTGTCGGGATGAATTGGCTTTATAAATAGCATGCGGTGGTAGATTGTAGGTCTAAGCATGTGACTTTTAAAGACCCTACATTTACACACATCATTGTACAAGGTGAAAGATCAGTGACATCTAGTATTATTTCTGCGGCCTTGGCAAGAAAGTTGATGCGTCAAGGTTGTGGGGCATACCTTGCTCACATAGTTGATACAAAATTGAAGAGTCCTTGTATCGAAGACATACCTACTGTATGTGATTTTCCAGAAGTATTTCAAGAGAACCTTTCGGGATTGCCCCCGGAAAGAGAGGTTGAATTTCCAATCGAGCTTATCCCTGGATCTACCCCTATTTCTATCACTCCTTATAGAATGGCTCCAGCAGAATTAAGAGAATTGAAATCTCAACTGCAAGAACTTCTTGAGAAAGGTTTTATTCGACCTAGTGTTTCTCCTTCTGGAGCCCCTGTTTTATTCGTAAAGAAGAAAGATGGCACTCTTAGGCTTTATATTGACTATAGACAATTGAACAGAATAACAATCACGAATAGATATCCGCTGCCAAGGATCGATGATTTGTTTGACCAACTTAAGGGTGCTAAAGTATTTTCAAAAATTGATTTAAGGTCTGGATATCACCAACTGCGGGTTAGAGAGAATGATATTTCGAAAACTGCTTTTAGAACTCGGTATGGTCATTATGAATTTTTGGTGATGCCATTCGGATTGACAAATGCTCTTGCGGTATTTATGGATCTAATGAATCAAGTATTCAAACCTTATCTTGATCAGTTTGTGGTTGTTTTTATAGATGATATTTTAATATTTTCCAGAAGTAATGAAGACCATAATAAACACCTCTGGATTATTTTGCAAATTTTGAGGGAAAAAGAGCTTTATGCTAAACTTTACAAGTGTGAATTTTGGCTTGATGAAGTAGCTTTTCTGGGACATGTTGTATCAACAGAAGGTGTGAAGGTGGATCCTAGTAAGATACAAGCGGTTGTTGAATGGAGACCTCCTAAAAGTCCAACCGAGGTAAGAAGTTTCTTGGGCTTAGCA
>JAJOOE010008415.1:0-95239 GCA_036250405.1 Solanum raphanifolium | reverse complement strand
CAATACTATATATATATATATATATATATATATATATATATATATATATATATAACTGAGAAGAATTTGAGATACTGAAATAAAACTCAAACACTAAAACTGAATTTGTCTATGTCTGAAATAAGCCTCTAACTGACTAGAGATGTTGGGACATGCCCCAGCTAAATCTAGCAAAACTGAAACTAAAGACTAAAAGTAGAAAGATAATCATGCCAATCGTCTTCGAAGAATGAGAACTCCCCACTGATCTTGTTGAACTGGAGATTAGGAACCGATCTATGCATGATCTGAATTCTAATGACCTGAACCTACATCATGAGAAGATGTAGCGCAAAGTATGCGTCAGTACTTGAAATGTACTGAGCATACATGATAGAATAAAGCTGAATGAAACATATAACTGAACAAAGCGGTAAAGCAATGATATAATCTGAACATGATACAATACTAAAAATACTAAAATGAATGCAATGACCAAGTTTATAACATGCTGAAATTGAATACTGAACTGTAACTGATAACCTGGTCAATGTACTAGAATCTGATTGTGGGAACTACTAACCGACATCAAACCACATGAGTTAAATGTAGAGTCCGATGTATACGCCTCATCGAGAGGACCCAATATACACTGCTAGAGGTATATAGGCATGACTGGCATGATCACTAAACTGATGCCCATTAAGGGGACTTATAACCTACGGGGTACGTAGTTCTGGGACTTGAGGGTGACTGACCCTAATCCAACTCGGTATAAATCATACTCCCAACTGAATATGTGAAATTTATATCATAACTGAAGTAAACTGGATAACTCAATAATCTGACATGCAAATCTGAAAATGCAAAATTTGTATCTGATAATGAAACATTCAAAAACCGAGGCATGTATAACTATTTATCTGCTACATAACTAGGGTTCAGAGTTTATGCATGAATCTGGACAAAAATAATACTGCGACATGATAATTTGATTAGGAACATTAAAATAACTAATTCATAATAATCCTCTGAAATTTTAGAAACCCTTGGTCAAGATAATATGGAGGGAATCAAGAATCTAACTGAATTCTAGGGACCTAATGGGTGAAAGGAACCCACTAGTGAAATCCCATATACCTGGTGACGAACTTCACAGAGAAATCTTTTGATATTGGTGTTGGAACTGGAGGAAACCTTATTGCGTTCTTGGAGAGGGTTGGTCGGGTCTTTCTCCTTCTTTTCCCACTAGTTTGATGATTTTTTTGTGAATAAAGGTTTTTTTTTATGTTCTGACTAGGTTATTTGGCTTAATTTGAGTAAAACAACTTAGTTTAGGGGTTAAACGACGTAGTTTAGGTGCCCAATGCGTAGAGGAAAGGACCAAAACGACCTTAACTTAATTTTGGCAAAGCTCATCCATGGAGGGAACGAAG
This sequence comes from Solanum raphanifolium, assembly GCA_036250405.1. NCBI lineage: Eukaryota > Viridiplantae > Streptophyta > Magnoliopsida > Solanales > Solanaceae > Solanum > Solanum raphanifolium. Next base: position 93,824 of record JAJOOE010008415.1, on the reverse strand, counting down.
GTCCGTCGTTTGACCTACCAGCCGTCGTTTGGCTTCGTCGGTCAAGTCTGCCTGACAGGGCTTCACTAAAACGGGAATAACTTTTTACTCGGAGATGAGATTTTAGCTAACTCGATGGCGTTGGAAAGAGGACTAAATTATTTATCATTTTGTAGGTCATGGATCACCCAAATCCTTGTGTGCTAAGAGTTATGACCGTTTGAAGTTGATCCATCAGCAATTTCCCTCTAACTGGCTATGAACCCTCACCTACGGTCTGTAGCTCCAACCACGCACCGTACTGGTCGACCGTGGGAGCGATCAGTGACTATTAAGACTTGGTCCTTAACGACAAAACCCCACCTAGGGTTCATGGTCCTACCTATGGTCCCTGGGTGGTTCCGTTGGTACTTTCACCAACTTTTCTAAGAAATAGGATTTTCTTCGTTTTGAGATCCGAGGTGTTATAATTTCTCCCCCTTGGGAACATTCATCCTTGAATGAAGTCTAAACTAGCTTGGTACGGATTGAAACAGAGCTAACTATTGGAAACTAAAATCTGACTGAACTAAGTTCCATGAATAGACAAATACGCTACAAATGCAAATATAGTTGATGGAACATGATACTAAAGACTGAATCTATGCAAGAGTAACTGAAACACCGGAGAAGAACTATTACCTCAAGCTGCAATGGAATCGGAAGGAAATAGGTGAGGATACTTGACTTTCATGGCTGCTTCTGCTTCCTAAGAAGCTCCCTCTACGGACTGACTCCTCCACAAAACCTTAACTAAAGCGACTTCTTTATTTCTCAACCTTCGAACCTGACGATTAGGAATTTCAACTGGTACCTCTTCATAAGTGAGACTATCCTTCATATCCACACTTTCTAAAGGTATAATAGATGCTAGATCACCCACACACTTCTTTAACAATAAAATGTGAAAGACCAGATGCACTGCTGCTAGTTCTACTGGCAACTCTAACTCAGAAGCCACTTTACAAACTCTTTTCAAGATCTTGTAAGGACATACATATCTAGGACTAAACTTCCCTTTTTTGCCAAATCTCATCACCCCTTTCATAGGTGACACTTTTAAGAAAACCCAATCATCAATTTGGAACTTCAAGTCCCTTCTCTTTACATCTGCATAGGACTTCTGGCAACTCTGGGTTGTCTGAAGTCTATCTCTAAGAAGCTTAACTTTTTCCATGGCATCATGAACCAAATCGGGTCCTATCAAGGCTGCTTCACCTACTTTAAATAAACCAACTTGAGATCTACATCTACGCCCATACAATGCCTCATAAGGGGGCATCTGAATGCTGGAATGGTAAATATTATTGTAGGCAAACTCTATAAGAGAAAGGTGATCGTCCCAACTACCTTTAAAATCGATCACGCAAGCTCTTAATATATTCTCTAAGGTCTAAATGGTACGCTCTGGCTGACCATACGTCTGTGGATGAAATGATATGCTAAGATTAACTTGAGTATCAAGACCTTTCTGAAATGACTTACAAAAATGAGAGGTAAACTGGGGACCTCTATATGAGATGATATAAAAAGGAACCCCAAGCAACCTTACTACCTCATTAATGTAAAACTTGGTGTAGTCCTCCGCCAAATCTGTAGTCTTAATAGCCAAAAAGTGCACAGACTTAGTAACTCTGTCAATTATCACCCAAATGGAGTCATCATGTCTGCGAGTATGAGGTAAACCTGTAATGAAATCCATGTTGATCACTTCCCACTTCTATGTAAGAATTTTAATCTCTTGAGTCATACCTCCTGGTTTCTGATGTTCTACCTTCACTTGCTGGCAATCAGGGCACTTAGCCACAAAATCTGCTATATCTCTTTATATACCATTCCATTAAAAGACTTCCCATAGATTACGGTACATCTTAGTGGCGCCTGGATGAGTAGAATACCTAGAGTTATGTGTTTCTGCAAGAATCTGTTGTCTCAACTCACCCACCATAGGAACACATAATCGACCCTGATAGCGAAGCACACCATCTTCTCCTTGAGAAAAAACCTCAACTCTCTGTTGATGGACTGCACCCTTTAGCTGAAGCAATATAGGATCATTTTCTTGCTTTTCCTTAACCTCCGCTACTAATGAAGATTCTGACTCATTCTAAACTATTAGACCACCATTTGATATGCTCATAAGGTGAACTGCCAAACGAGCAGGCCTGTGAACATCCTTTGCTAGTTCTTTTCTTTCTTCCTCAACATGTGCTACACTACCCATAGATAGCCTACTTAGAGCATCTGCTACTACATTGGCCTTACCAAGATGGTAAAGCACACTCATATCATAATCCTTGAGGAACTCAAGCCATCTCATCTGGCGAAGATTCAACTCTTTCTGGTAAACACATATTGAAGGCTCTTATGGTCTGTGAATACAGATGAGTCCACAAATTGGACTCATTTAGGGGTTTATTTTAATAGAAATAGTATCCTCAAATGCTTATTTAGTCTAAATATCTCATGAAAACACTTAAGTTTTAGGTATTTGAAGCTTTAATGGAAACATGGACACTTAGGCGCAAAAAGGAACAATAAAGCTGAAAAGAATGAAGAAGATGAAGCTTAATGCTTGGCGATTCGCCGAAGGGACGCACTCCGCCCTTTGTTCTAGTACGCGAAGCCCTGATGGAGAAGGATAAAAAAGGCGATGAAAGGAGCAGTCGGCGCTTCACCGATCAGTTCCGCGAAGCAGAAGTATACTGCCCAATGATCGAGAATGCACAGATGCTGAAGGAAAAGAACAAACGGATGTGAACTAGAAGAAGGGAAAATCGCCGAGTCATTTGACGTTCGCGACTAACCTCGCCAAGCGATCCGCCAACACTATTTTCTGATGTCTATAAATAATAAACTCTTTACTAGTTTTTAAAAGAGAGAGGAGATTTTAGTATCATAATATTTCAGTATGGAACAATTAATATAATTTTAGTACTTTTTCTCTGAGTTTGATAGGGTTTTGAAACTTGAAGAAGAAGAGGGTTTCATCTCCAAGGATTTGGACCTGGGTCTGTCGGATTCTTCACTCTTGGCCTGTAACAAAACATAAATCTTCATACCCATTTGAATGCAAGCTCATTTAGGTATAAATTTCTATCTCTTGACGTGTGGCTAAAACCCCTAAATCTTGCGGTGTGATTTAGCAAATATGTGTTGAGATTATTGTTGGGTTTTTCTTGCTGATAGGTTAGATGTATTTTAAGGGTGATTTCCCCTAGCGGTTCTGGTTTAATTTAATGGGTTTGTAGTAGTGAATACAAAACCACCCATGTGTTTTCGATCTGCTCGGAAGAGAGGTCGCGAAACCAAGACTGCTAGACTGATGGCCTAAGGAGTGGGTCGACATGAGGTTCAGCCTGAGAGGGTGAGCCTTAGTCCCATATCCTAACACTTAGCTCGAGAGAGTGAGTGGGGTAAGGCGTAGGCTGGCCTTAATGCGGCAAATGGGTGTCCGAGAGGAACCCAATTGAAATGGGGTAAGTTTCCTGAGAGGAAACTTATTTCCATCTAAAGATTTGCCTAGTCACTATTATCTTGCAAATTTCCTATCGAAAGCATGTACCCAACGATTTATACCAATATATATCCCAAGAATCCCTCTCACTCATATATTTCTTTGTTATTTTTACTGTTTTTGCTATACTTGTGACAAAACCCCCAAATCGATATTTGACTCTTTTGTGTCCCCTTTTAATTTACAATGTTTTTAATCATTAATGTCTTTAGCTACGACTAGTTAGAACTTAATTTTAATTTTCTATTAATTCTTGAAACCACTCCCTTGGGACTCGAACCCAACCCTTGGTTGGGTTATTAAACTATTGCACGATCGTAGACACTTGCATCGGAAGTTGTGTCATTGATTACGCAAACATCAAACACCATACAAGTAATGTCTCCAAATCTTAAGTGCAAACACCACTACTGCAAGCTCGAGGTCATGAGCAGATAATTCTTCTCATGCACCTTAGGTTGTCTAGAAGCATAAGTTATAACCTTACCTCACTACATCAATACACAACCTAGGCTGACTCTGGAGGCAGCACAATTGATACATAGCCATTTGAACCCTCTAGTAGAGTCAAAACGGGACCCATAGTCAACCTAGTTTTCAGTTTTGAGAAGCTCTTGTCACACTCATTTGACCACGAACCTTCTAAAATAACCAGTTGAACCCAAGAAACTTCTGATATCTGTAGGAGAGGTAGGTCTGGGCCATTGTTTCACTGCTTCTTTTATCTAGGAATCCACTCGAATCCCTTCACTAGACACAATATGCCCAAGTAAAGCAACGGATTGCAACCAAAACTCACATTTGCTAAACTTAGGGAATAATTGGCGATCTTTAAGATTTCGCAGGACAACCCTCAAATGATTCACATGTTCTTCCTCATTCTTAGAGTAAATGAGGATATCATCAATAAAGATTATAATGAACAAGTCCAAATATTTCTTAAATACTTTGTTAATCAAATACATGAAAGCTACTAGAGCATTGGTTAGTCCAAATGACATAACTACAAATTCATAATGACCATACCGAGTTTTGAAGGTTGTTTTTGAGATATCACTATCACTGACTTTGAGCTGATGATAACCAGATCTGAGGTCTATTATTGAGAAATGACTAGCACCCTGAAGTTGGTCGAACAAGTTATCAATCCTGTGATAGGGTACTTATTCTTGATTGTGAATTTGTTCAACAGCCGATAGTCAATGCACATTCTGAGCAAACCATCTTTCTTTTTCAAGGAAGATCTTCTGGAAGCACTTCTGGGAACTCATTAACTAATGGAACTGACTTAAGAGTTTGGGCTTCGGTGCTTGAATCATTAACCCAAACTAGATTATAGAGATAACCCTTAAATATCATCTTTCTAGCCTTAACGTAAGAAATGAATTAACCCATGGGCGCAAAGTTACTACCCTTCTATTTTAAGATTGGTTCGTCTGGAAACTGAAAATGAACGATCCTAGTTCTACAATCGACCGAGGCATAACTGGAATTTAACCGATCTATGCCTAGAATGATATCAAAATCTACCATTTCTAACTCTACAAGATCTGCTTAGGTGAATTTCTAGGAGACTGTGACATGGCAATTTCTATATACCCGTCTAGATATAACTCGGTCACCGACTGGAGTAGAGACTGAGAAGGGTTCTGAGACAGTTTCTGGAGTAATATTGAAGTTGACTCCTATATAAGAAGTTACATAGGAAAGAGTAGCCCCTAGATCTAACAAAGCGTAAACATCTAATTTAAAGACTCGTAACGTACTAGTGACTACATCAGGAGAATCTTTCTGATCCCAGCGAGCCTGAAGAGCATACAACCTGTTTTAGCACTGTCTGCCACCTGTACCATATGCTGAGTCGGGCGACCAGCTGGTGCTGCAGAAGTTGAAGACTGAGCCCTACCATTATTGGCTCCTTGATCCTATTTAGAAGATGAACAATCTCTTAACCAGTGACCAGACTGATGATGTTCGACGTAATCAACTGCCACTATTTCGGTTCAAGTGCCAAACGATCGCGTGTAGTGATATAACCCAACCAAGGGTTGGGATCGTTCCCACAGGGAGTGGTTTTGAGAATTAATAGAAAAATAAATTTAAGCTCTAATTAGTCATTGCTATAATTATTAATGAATAAAAACATACTAAATCTAAGGAGTGACAGAAGCCTCAATTTCAATGGGGGGCTTTGTATTAATTAACAACTAAAACGACAAAAATATAAGGAAACGCGATAGGGAGACGAGATTCTTGGGATGTGATAGAAATATGGGTTAAACTTGACTATCAGCTACATGTTTTTGCTAGTAAATTGTTGAGCATTTGTGACTAGGCTAAACTATAGTGGGGGTAAATTCTCTCTCGAGCAACTTATCCCGAATAAACTTGGTTTCTCTCGAACACCGAATTACCGCATTAAGCATAGCCTTCGCCTTAGCCCATTCACTCTCTCGATTTGAATGTGTGGGAGAAGGACTAGGATTCACTCTCTCGAGCTAAACCCATGTTGACCCAATACCACCGACTATCAGTTTAGTAGTCATAGTTTTACGACCTCTCTCTCGAGCAAGCGAAAAGCACTAAGATGAAATTGTATTTTCAACTACAATCCCATTAAAGTTCATACATAACTACTAAACGAAATCACATTTAAACAACAAATAAACCATCAACAAGCAAGACCCAACAGATGATTTAGCGCATATTCACAAAATCAGACCCCAATAATTGGGGTTTTAGCTAGAGATGTAAAAGAGATAAAAATTTATACCAATATCAGTTTCCATCAATTGGGTATGAAGAATTAAGTCTTAGAACACGTCAAGAGTGAAGAATCTTCAAGACCCACATCCAATTTCTTGGAGTTGAAAGCCTTGGAATCTTCAAGGTTTTAGAACAAAGTCTCCAAAACACTCTAAAACTAAAAACTCTCCAAAAACTATAAAAAGTTTGAATAATAGAAGTGATATGATATGATTTTAGAAATTTAAACAAGTATTCTTAGTGTTTGAAAATTTGTTTTGCGAAGAACAATTCGGCGCAGTTAGTCGGGATCACCGATACTCTCGGCGATCCGCCTTTTGGTCGATTTCATCGCCTTCGTGCTTTAGCCTTCAGCCTCTTTGCGTGTTGAGTCGTTGGGCGATATGGTACTGCTTCGCAGAACTGATCGGCGAGGCGTCGACTGCTCTATTTCATCACCAACTTGACCTTTACCTTCAGGGCTCAGCGCACTGGAACAAAAGGAGATCTCCAGGCCCATCGTTGACTCACCAACTAGGCTCGGTGATCTTCAGGCCTTTATTTCTTCGTTCTTTTCAGCCACCTTGTTCCTTCTTGCGAAGTAGTGTCCATGCTTTGCCCAAACTCTAAATACCTGAAACTTAAGGATTTTCATTAGATATTGAGACAAAATATGCATTTGAGGACACTAATTCCATCAAAATGTAGCCCTAAATGAGTCCAATTTATGGACTCATCAACACCCCCAACTTAAAATTTTGCTTGTCCTCAAGTAAAACTCAAGTTTGGCAATCCAAAAAGGACGTATGAAACAGTGCTACATCAGACTCAACCATGAATGTACACAACAAGACTCAACTTACTCATGCAATAATCAATTGTATACTAAAAGACTCAAGTTGTGACACACCATTATCAAAGATTCTCAAGCTTACTCTACTTGCTTCAAATGCAAGTTCGAGCTCAACAAAGGTATTCGAATGCCCTCACACAAAGAATGATTCCATATTCACACACAATGGTTTAATCATTTAAAATTTTGGAATCAAATACAACGCTCACTCTCACACAGAAGAACACAATGCATGCTTTCACCCATAGGTTTGCCCGTATTTTCCAATCAACAATTGTTTCAGCTCACTCAAGATAAAAAAAAGATCTTTTCAAGGCTTATATTGGGGGTGAGTGCAAAGGTATGGTTAGTTAGGCTTAGTGACTTTCATCCTCGTGAAATGCAGTGCTTTCAACACTCTCTTTCTTCTTCTTTCATCATTTTCTTTAGTGCTCACAAGTCATCTCATTATTCACTTCCATGGATTGTTCGGAACCCCATTTCTTTTGACATTTCTCATAACTTTATTTCACAACTTTTCCTTTTTGTTCTCTTGTATTTTCTTTTTTTTTTTTGTATGGAGGGGTTCCATTTTTCTCCACATCATGGGTTAAAAGGGACTTTCTTGCACTTCTTGACTTGCCTTTTCTTTTCACCGCACCCCCCAACTTAGGCTTTTGGCCAAAGTTGGCTATTCAATCAATCACAAATCACGAGGATTATGGGTAGTGGATTTAATAAAGGTCATGTTTTCATCATGTTTCTTACAAAGAAATGTAAGGCTCAAGGGGTGTTTAAAAGAGGTTCACACACTCACAAGGTAGGCCACAAAAGAGGTATATGTCAAATTGGCTCACACCCTTTCGAAGTTGCCTAAGATCATATCAAGAGATAGCCGTACATAGTCGACCGGACCAACGAGGCAAATTCTAGGTGTCAGCATGCATGGTTCACAGTAAGCTTATCACACAAAGCATTGACACCAGAGTCAAACAAGACTCCACACTTTCTCTAGTGTGCAACGTTCATCACAAGAGAATCAATTCGATAATTGACTAGTCACAACGAGATGCAAAGAGTTCACATATTGACTATGTAACTTCACTTGGTCTCATCGTAGCAGCACATTCATGTTCGTTCGATTATGAGCACTAATTGAGTCATCCATATTGATCAAAACTGAGACTCAAATTTGCTAAAGAACAGCCACATTCCACACGTACAAGAGGTGGCAAAAATTTATAATTTTTCGGAAGGGTCAAAATCATTTACAATTTAAAATGAAGGATCCACAAGCTCAAACATCCACAAAAAGCAGTATAAAATAAAATGACCCAAGTATCAACAAAACACGAACATCAATATTCACACAAAAAGTGGGCCTCACCCCACCACAAATAAAAGCCAGTTGTCCTCAAATGTAAATGAAGTAAAGTATCCAAAAGTGAAAGAAAGTAAGACAGAGAGGGAGGTAAAGAAAGGGTCCTGTCTATGCAGTCTCTCCATCTGTCTGGGCCTCAGTGCCCGGTACAGCAGCCTGTACTTGGGCATTAGTGCCCGAAATAACCTCAGAAGGAATAGCAATGCCAGATCCACTAGGAGTTGTTGTGGACGTCTCAGTCGGCGATATATGGATCATCGGCTGCACAATTGCCTCCACCAGATCTGGAAAATCTCTAAATATGCTCTCATATCATCATCGTGTACCGCCATCTGCTCCTCGTTGGTCTCTGCATCCGACTCCTCACCTGTTCTTTCATCCCTCTGTACTTGTCCGTTGGTAGCCGAAGGAATCACTGAAGTCTCTGAGGAATCTTCATCATCAGCAGCCTTTATTAATGAATTGAAGTCGGTAGACTTTAGATAGTCTATGTCCTTCCTCAGATCTGCTACTTCGGCTTTCAAAGCTGTTACCTCAGAGGCTTCCCCTTGTCTGCTCTCACAAGTTGTGACTCTCATAGTCAACGCATCAACAGATGTCTGGAGGGGGTGAGTGCAGCAAGTATGGCATTCTCAATCATCCCTGGGATGGATCTCTTGAGTCAGGTTGCCCGCATATCAGTTGATTGGGCCAAATGCCCCATCTTCAGGATCATGGCCTGAGTAATCCTGACAGTCTGGGAGGAGGAGGAAACACCTGGGACCTGTGAAGAAGAGGAAAGAGCAGATATACCTGAAGGCCCAGAGGTCGAAGTAGGAGAAGATATGGCTGCAGGTAACGAGTCAACATTAACCTCTGGAGAAATGTCTACCAGAGCTGCTCTCTTTCTGTCCACCTCATCACGTGTGTACTCAGCCTCAATACACCGTAGTTAGTGGAGGATGAAGGGGTGACCTCAATATCCCTCACAGTATCCTAGGGTACTCTAGCATGCCGGCACAACTCAGTGATCAGACTGGAAATGGCAGAGAAGTCTGTCTTTGTTTGGCTCTCATGGCCATTCCTGTGAAATCAGTATTCCTAAGTCGATGCTCCTCCTAAACATGATAGAGCCAAGGCAAGCTGCTTTCAGATAGTGCAAGATGGACTCCTTCTGGGATGGCAATATGGTGTTGCTGATAAAGCCAAACTAGAACCTACCAGCAATACTCAAGTCCCTCTTCTCAATAAGGGCCCCTGCCTCGATCCACCTCGAGGTGTTGTTAGAAATCAAAGGGGCCAACCAACCCTTCAAGTCATCTAGGGACTAAGCAATGGGCAATCCCTCGTAAGAAAGTGATGAATGCAGCGGTCTATCCAATATAGTGTTAATATGTTCACTGTTTCACCCAACTTCCCTGCCTCTGACCATGACTGACTTCACTGGTCTGAACTCGCTCGCGTTCTTCTTGCTCTTCGGCACCAACTCCCCATAGGTTGTATAGAATTCATGTACCCAGGTAGGAATGTAAGAGCCTCGGGGCCTGGTGAATTGCTCAAACTCATGGTAGCGGAGGGTCTCCCTCACTTCTGAGTACCTCCCATCTAAGCCTTCTATAGAAAATAGCTTTTCCTCGAGGATGGTTCGTAAACCATCACCTTTTAATCTATTTAGGAGCCTGGGATGAGGAACGACATAAGGCATGGGGGTCATAGGAGGTGCCTGAGTTGGCACTAAGTCTGTTGCTGGAGGAATGGCATCTGAAGGGACTCTAGTGGATGTGGTTTGAGATCTAGCCCGGATCTCATCCCTTCGGGAAATCAAGGGCTTCTCGTCTTCAAGTTCAGACAACTCAGTCCGGGTGTCAACAATGACTCTTTCAGATGTGTGCTTTTTTCGTTTGCCTTTGTCTCCTGGTCGGAATTCTTGCCTTCTCCTCTTTGGAGGATTTGCTCGCTCTTCATTTATGGTAATGCCCTGTGCCTTTTTCTGGGGTGGCCTATATAGATTTGTTCTCAGCATATAAGCAAAACATCGGAGAATAGTTAGTAAATATTCATATCAAACCACAGAAAATGTACTGCAGACAAACTCGTCGATCAGGTCGGCGAATCGCCAAATCTTTTTGGCGGGCTAGATCAGGCTCGCCAAAGGGATTGGCTAAGAAATTAAAACTAGTCAACGATGGGAAAGTCCTATCGGAGAATCGCCAAAAGCTATCGGTGAGCAAGGGTTTGTCCGCCGAAAGTCATAGTGCAACAAGGGTTTAGGGATGCAGACAAAGGACTATCAAGAATACTTTCAACGAGACGCTAAGTGCTTTTGGCGACATCAGACTTCTCACCGAATATACATAAACCAATAACACATATAGCATGGATTTTAAAGGCGATGTGGGGATATTAGGCAAACCGCCGAGTTCTTCGGCAAGCTCGACTCAGTTCGCCAAACGGCCCAACGTGCCTATTTTCAACCCATGTTCTCGAATTCAACCCTGCAATCCCTCGAAAACAATATCAAAGCATGCACTAGTACAATTAAGCTCAAACCCATAACAACCATCACCCCGGGATATTCTTGGTTTTGCCAAATTTGGCCATTTGACGACTTTAGCCCTGAGGAATGGTGTAAACCACTCCATCATTGTGAAATTTACACCATTTAGCACAAATACGGGCTACTCAGACTTCACCCAACAAATCTAGCCAACATGCAAGCATACCTCACAAAATTCTACTCAATTTAAGGCACAAAAATACGGGCAAGATTATCGAATTAAAACTGGCATTTAAGCATTCTAATCCTATTAGAGAGTCCCAGCACACGACAATACGATGTGATCATAAACACTGGATTCGGAAAACCGACCTTTTATGCTGAACAATATAAATTTGTGATGCTAGGAGACAAAGTTTTCTAACTCCGAGCACAAATCAACAACCAAAATAATTATGGAATGCAAGAATGTTGAAAATACTAACTTGGTGTGAGTTTGTGAAGCTTAAAAGCGAGGGAAAATGAAGAGTTTGAAATTCTAAACCCTTAGGCCATATATAACTGCCAGTTCGCATCCATTCGGCGACATTAGTCATGATCGCCGATCTTATTGGTGACTCGCGGATTGGTCATTTGCCTCGCCGAGTTTTACAAGACCTCTATTAGTATGGAGGTCCAATCAGCGGACTATGTAGTGTTCGACGACCTGTTTGGCGACTCAACGATAATTTCAAGTGTTCATCGAGTTTTAAAGACTCTCATTTTGAATTTATCTCAAGTCTAACAGCGGTCTCGGTCAAGGTGGTCGACTTCGTTGGCGATTCACCCACTGGATCTCTAACTTGCCAAGTTGCACTTTTCAACATTTTCCTCACGTTATCCTTCACAATCAGCACACCATTATTCTAAACATAAAAGAAAGCAATTAAGACCTTGGGTTGCCTCCCAAGAACCGCCTTAATTAATGTCATGGCCTGACGCAAGGCCTTAATTAATCTCCATTATTGGGGTTGGCCCTAATGTTACTAGGTAACCCCATAGTTCATTTGACTGGAGCTAAGGCACTACATAACTCATGAGTGTCCTGATCAGCTGGATAGATATAGAATGACTGCCAATCATCTGATTCAACACTTCAATATTCTCCTTCATCTCTTCCAACACTTGATCTTTTTCGGTGATATTTTGGAGAATGATTTGTAGTATGTCCTCGACAGGATTGTTCTCCTTGTCTATAGACCTTTTCCACTCATGAGGGGTATGCACCTCCCCTGACTTTTGCACTAGTCTTCCACCTCTGATATTTTGGTGGCCAAATCGTTCAGCTGAGTTACCAGTGCGGTTAACTTGAAGTCCCTCTCAATTTCTTGATTCGTCTAAGCCAATTTACCACCATTGCCCACAGTGATGCTCAGGGTATCTTCCTACAACAACAACTCAAAGAAAAACAAAGCTAAAAATAAAATTAGTAAAATACAACGAAGAAGAACAAAAATCCTACTTAACTACAAATTCTCTAATAACACCACTCCCCGGCAGCGGCGCCATTTTGATGTTCGACGTAATCAACTGACACTATTTCAGTTCAAGTGCCAAACGATCGCCTGTAGTGATATACCCAACCAAGGGTTAGGATTGTTCCCACAGGGAGTGGTTTTGAGAATTAATAGGAAAATAAAATTAAGTTCTAATTAGTCATAGCTATAAATATTAACGAATAAAAACATACTAAATCTAAGGAGTGACACAAGCGTCAATTATCAATGGGGGGCTTTGTATTAATTACCAACTATAATGACAAAAGTATAAGGAAACACGGTAGAGAGACGGGATTCTAGGGATATGATTGGAATACGGGTTAAACGAGACTATCGGATACATGCTTTTGATAGTAAATTGTTGAGCATTTGTGATCGACTAGGCTAGACTATAGTGGGGGTAAATTCTCTATGGAGCAACTTACCCGAATCAACTTGGTTTTTCTCGAACAACGAGTTGCCACATTAAGCACAGCCTCCGCCTTAGGGCATTCACTCTCTCGAGCTGAATGTGCGGGAGAAGGACTAGGATTCACTCTCTCGAGCTAAACCCATGTCAACCCAATACCACCGGCTATCAATTTAGTAGTCTTAGTTTTACTACCTCTATCTCGAGCAAGCCAAAAACACTAAGATGAAATCGTATTTGCAACTACAATCCCATTAACTTTATACACAACTACTAAATCAAATCACATTTAAAAAACAAATAAACCATCAACAGTAAGACCCAAACGATAATTTAGCCCATATTCACAAAATCATACCCCAAGAATTGGGGTTTTAGCTAGACATGTAAAAGAGATAAAAATTTATACCAATATCAGTTTCTATCAACTGGGTATGTAGAATTAAGTCTTAAAACATTTCAAGAGTGAAGAATCTTTGAGACCTACGTCCAATTTCTTGGAGTTGAAACCCTTGGAATCTTTAAGGTTTTAGAACAAAGTCTCCAAAACCCTCTGAAACTAAAAACTCTCCAAAAAATATAAAAAGTTCGAATAATAGAAGTGATATGATATGATATTAGAAATTTAAACAAGTTTTTATAGTGTTTGAAAATTTGTGTTGCAGAGGACGATTCGGCGCAATTAGTCGGGATCACCGATACGCTTGGCGATCCGCCTTTTGGTCTATTTCATCGCCTTCCTCATTTAGCCTTCAGCCCCTTCGCATTTTGAGTGGTTGGGCGATATGGTACTTCTTCGTGGAACTGATCGGCGACGCGCCGACTGCTCCATTTCATCGCCAACTTGACGTTTTCCTTCAAGGCTCAGCACACTGGAACAAAAGGCGATCTCCAGGCCCATTGGTGACTCGCCAACTGGACTCGGTAATCTTCAGTCCTTCATTTCTTCGTTCTTTTCAGCCGCCTTGTTCCTTTTTGCCAAGTAGTGTCCATGCTTTGCCTCAAACTCTAAATACCTGAAACTTAACGATTTTCATCAGCTATTGAGAAAAAATATGCATTTGAGGACACTAATTCTATCAAAATATAGCCCTAAATGAGTCAAATTTGTGGACTCATCAACTGACCACACCAAAAGCATCCTTCCTTTCCTACAAGACACTCGCCCAGATGATTTATACTAGACTTTGGACAAATTGGGTAGGCTCTGGTGCCTGAAATACTCCCCTGAGACTTAGAGCCTGATGCCCTATCTTTCTTCTCCTGTCGGAACCTGGAGGATGTAACACTAGCTGATGAAGGTGCTGGAGCTGAAGACTTTTGCTGAAATTGCAAGCGATTTCCACCACCCTATTTCTGTTGAGAATACTCATAGTTACCTGTCCTAGCCATCTTGTTCTACTTAGCCACTTCCTCAAGATTATCTCCCTATGGTAGCCTGCATTAGAATTCCAGTGGTAGCCTCTACGAGGAGGCATGATATGAAATGCATAACATCAATTTAGAACGAGGAATTATGTCATACCTTACACACGATAAGAATAATCAAGAAAATGGATTTTCTAGAAACATTTTTTAGCCTCCCTTTCATTAGATGTGGTGCACTTCACACCCATGAAAAGGGCTCTACTTAGTGCGGCCTTTCAGATATCCTAGGACTCTTAAACCTAATGCTCTGATACCAAGTTTGTCATGCCCCGAGGCTACCCCTTGGACGAAAACACGGGACCTATGATCACGAGTGACCCAAAGCTAACACTGTTGGCATATCATAAGCATACTAGATAAACTGAAGTAAGAAAATACTATGCGGAAGCTTAAAATATGAGATCGACTGAAATGATAAGGAATACCCAATACTATCTGAATATATATAAAACTGAGAAGAGTTTAAGATACTAAAATAAAACTCAAACACTAAAGCTAAATCTGTTTATGTCTGAAATAAGCCTCTAACTGACAATAGATGTTGGGACATGCCCCATCTTAATCTAGCAAAACAGAAACTAAACACTAAAAGTAGAAAGATGATTATGTCAATCATCCTCGAAGAATGAGGACTTACCACTGATGTTGCTGAATGATGAGCCACAATTTGGACTCATTTAGGGCTTTATTTTGATAGAAATAATGTCATCGAATGCTTATTTAGTCTCAATATCTGATGAAAACTCTTCAGTTTCAGGTATTTGAGGTTTTAGTGGAAGCATGGATACTTAGGTACAAAAAGGAAAAAAAGAAGGCTGAAAAGAATGAAGATCAAGATCAAGGAGCCACAGAGGAAGTAACAATCATAAAGGTCACCATTGCAGAGCTGAAGAAAGATGTGGACTACCTAAAGTCTACTGATATATCCATGATCTTTGGAACAGTGGAAATTCCAAATGTGCCTGAGATGCCTCAGACTGCCGCAGGACACGAAAATGGAATGGAACATATAGTTGATCCTGAATCAGAAGCAAAAACTGACGAAAAGATATTTGAGGAAGATACAGTGGACGATAGAGCTGAGACTGAAGAAATCGTGATAAATGTTGTTGTAAAAGCTTCTTTAGAAAAGTCTCCTGCTGCGGATCTAGTGGAGCTGGTCCTTCTAGCGGTCACTCCGGATACTGATGCCATGACAGATGAAGGAAACTATTAGCCAGGATCACCTTTTTACCTCCCTCTCTATCTTATTATATTTTCCAGTT
Source organism: Solanum raphanifolium (assembly GCA_036250405.1). Taxonomy (NCBI): domain Eukaryota; kingdom Viridiplantae; phylum Streptophyta; class Magnoliopsida; order Solanales; family Solanaceae; genus Solanum; species Solanum raphanifolium. Next base: position 78,215 of record JAJOOE010008415.1, on the reverse strand, counting down.
TGGATTCTATAATACCTGCATTTGAGGACAAATTTTTTTTATTTGTGGTGGGGTGAGGCTCACCTTTTGTGTGCTATTTGTGATTCGTGTTTTGTATATATTTGGGTTGTTCTATTTTAAATTGTTTTTACACTGCTTTTTGTGGACGTTTGAGCTCATGGTTCTCTTTTGTTTTTAACTGAAAACAATTTTGACCCTTCCGAAAAATTTTAAATTTTTCGCATTTTTGGCACCCCTCGCAAGATGAATGTGGCTGTTCTTTTGCAAAAATTTAAGTCCCGGTTTCGATCAATACCGATGACTTGAATAGTGCTCTCAATTGAATGAGCATGAATGTATGGCTATGATGAGGCCAAATGAAGTTGCATAGACAATATGTAAACTCTTTCCATCTCGTTATGATTAGCCATTTATCAAATTGATTCTCTTATTATGACCGTTGCACACTAGAGAAAGTGTGTAGTCTTGTTTGACTTAAGTGTCGATGCCTTGTGTGATTAGCTTGCTTTGAACCATGCATGAATAAACCTAGAATTTTCCCTGTTATTCTGATTGATATAGAAAGGTGTCCTCTTGAAATGATTTTAGGCAACTTTAAAGAGTGTGAGCCAAATTTGACATATACCTCTTTTGTGGCCTACTCGTGAGCGTGTGAAACTATTTTGAACACCCTTTGAGCCTTACCTTTCTTTGGAAGAACCTTGGTAAACCCTAGACCTTACTTGACCCACTACCTATAATCCTTTTGATTTGTGGTTTAGCGAATGGCCAACTTAGGCCAAAAGCCTAAGTTGGGGGTGTGGTGAAAAGGAAAAGGAGAAGTCAAGAAGTGCAAGAAAAGTCCCCCTAACCCATGGCATTAAATGAAAATGGAACTCCTTCAATTCAATTTCTTTTAAAAAAAAATCTTACAAAAGAGATCGGGTTCCAAGCAATCCATGAAGGTGAATAAAAAGGTGACTTAAAAGCACTAGAAAAAGAATTGATAGAAGAAAACAAGGGAATGCCTTGAGAATACCACATCTCACGAGAACAAAGTCACTGAGCCTAACAGACCATACCTTTGCACTCAGCCCCATTACAAGCCTTAGAAATACCTTTTTGATCTTGAGTAAGCCAAATCGAAAGTCGATTGGAAAATAAGGGCAAACCTATGGGTGAAAACATGCATTATGTTCCTCTTTTTTTGAGTGTGAGTATTACATCTGATTCCTGATCTTGAATTGATTAACCTCTGTGTGTGAATATGAAATCATTCTTTATGTGAAGGCATTTAGATACTTTTTGTTGAACTTGAACTTGCACAAGTAGCAAGTATTGCGAGCATGAGAATCTTTGGTAATGGTGTGTCACAACTTGAATCTTTGAGTACACAATTGATCTTTGCATAAGTAATTTGAATCTTGTTGTGTATGTTCATGATGGAGTCTTGTGTAGCACTGTTTGAGACACCGTTTTTGAACGGCTGAACTTGAGTTTGCTTGAGGACAAGCAAAAGTTTAAGTTGGGGGTGTTGGTGAGTCCACAATTTGGACTCATTTATGGCTTTATTTTGATAGAAATAGTGTCCTCAAATGCTTATTTAGTCTCAATATCTGATGAAACCTCTTAAGTTTCAGGTATTTGAACTTTTAGTGGAAGCACGGACACTTAGGCGCAAAAAGGAACAAAATGGTTGTAAAGAACGAAGAAGTTCAAGCATGAGCATTGCTAAGAACCTTTGGCGATTCACCGAAAGGACATACTCCGCCCTTTGTTCCAGTTTGCGAAGCCCTGAAGGAAGAGGATCAAAATGGCGATGAAAGGAGTAGTCGGCGCTTCGCCAAATAGTTCCGCGAAGCAGTACTATACCTCCCAATGGTCCAGAACATGAATATGCTGAAGGGAAGCATGAAACGGCGATGAAACAGCAGAAAGGCGAGTCGCCGAGTCATTCGGCAGCATCGACCAACTTCGCCGAAAGATCTGCCAACACTATATCCTGAAGTCTATAAATACTGAACTTTTTATTAATTTGAAGAGCCCTGAACCATTTTTATATTGTTCACAATAGAATAGTACTTTTTAGATATTTGCTCTCAAGTTTGGAGAGGGATTTTGGGAACTTGAAAAAAGGAGTTCATCTTCCCCAAGTTGGAAGTGGGTCTTCTCTATTCTTCTTCATTTGCATAAATTAAGGTTTAATTTCTTATACCCATTTTATTTTACTATCATTTTATGTGTATTTTGTTATTTCTTGATGTGTGGCTAAAAACCCCATTCTTGGGGTGTGATTTAACAAATATGTGTTGATATTATTGTTGGGTCTTGCTTGCTGATAGGTTAGATGTAATTTAATGGTGATTTCACCTAGTGGTTGTGGTTTAATCTAAAGTTTGTAGTTGCAAATACAAAGAAACCTATGTGTTTTCGGCTGGCCCGAGAGGGTGGTCGCGAAACCAAGACCACTAGACTAATGGCCTAAGGAGTGGGTCGACATGTTCAGCCCGAGAGGGTGAGCCCTAGTCTCATATCTAACACTCAGCTCGAGAGAGTGAGTGGGGTAAGGCATAGACTGGTCTTCATGCGGCAAATGGATGTCCGAGAGGAACACATTTGAAACGGGGTAAGTTGCCCGAAAGGGAACTTATTTCCATTTAAAGCTTAGCCTAGTCACTATTATCTTACAAATTTCTTGTCAAAACTATTTACCCAACTATATATCTCAACTTGTATTGCGGTCACACCCCAATAATATTTCTCCATACTTGATTTTCTTGTTAATTTTTTTTGTTTTTACTACTTGTGACAAAACCTGCATTTGATATTTGATGCTTTCGTGTCACCCCCTTTAATTTACTATGTTTTTGTTCGTCAATATCTTTAGCTATGACTAGTTAGAGCTAAATTTTATTTTTCTATCAATTCTCAAAACCACTCCCTTGGGACACAACCCCAACCTTTAGTTGGGTTACTATATTATCGACGATCGTAGACATTTATACAGTAGGTTAGTGTCGTTGTTCACGATAAGAATCATTGAACTGGAGATCAAGAACCGATATCTGCGTGATCTTAATGCTGAGGACCTGAACCTACATCATGAGAAGATGTAGAGCATAGTATGCGTCAGTAGTTGAAAGGTATTGAGCATGCAGGATAGAATAAACTGAATAAAACATATAACTGAATAAAGAGGTAAAGCAATGATATAATCTGAACATGATACTATACTAAAAATACTGTACATGAACTAAATAAATGCAGTGACCAAGTTTATAACAAGCTGAAATTGAATACAGAATTGTAATTGATAATCTGGTCAATGCACTTGAATCTGACTAGGGGAGCTACTAATAACCAACATAAAATCACATGAGCTAAATGTGGAATCTGATGTATACGCCCCATTGAGAGGACCCAATATACCCTGCCAGAGGTATGACTGGCGTGATCACTAAACTGAAGCCCACAGAGGGGACTTATAAGTTACGGGGGCACATAGTTCTGGGACTTGAGGGTGACTGACCCTAGTCCAACTCAGTAGAAAGCCTACTACCAACTAAATATGTAAAATTTATAGCATAACTGAAGTAAACTGGATAGCTCAATAATCTGACATGCAAATCTAAAAATGCAACATTTATATTTGATAATGAAACATTCAAAAACTTAGGCATGTATATATGTTTATCTGTCCTAGCTAATGTAATTCATGAACTAAAAGAACTACATAACTAGGGTTCTGAGTTTAAGCATGAATCTGGACTAAAACAATACTACTACATGATAATTTGATTAGGAACATTAAAATAACTGAATCATAATAATCCGCTGAAATTATAGAATCCTGAGGTCTAGATAATATGGTAGGAATAAAAAATCTAACTAAATTCTAGGGACCTAATGAGTGAAAGGAACCCACTAGTGAAATCCCACATACGTGGTGACAAATTTTACAAAGAAATCTTTCAATTTTGGGGTTGGAGCTGGAGGAAACCTTTTTGCGTTCTTGGAGAGGCTTGGTCAACTCTTTCTCCTTCATTTTGCTCTAGTTTGGTGATTTTTTTATGAAAAAAGGTTTTGGATATGTTCTGACTAGGTTATTAGGCTTAATCTGAGTAAAATGACGTAGTTTAAGGGTTAAACGACGTAGTTTAGGTGCCCAATGCATAAAGGAAAGCAACAAAAACGAACCTAACTTAATTCTATCGAAGCCTATCCACGGAGGGAACGACGGTCCGTTGTTTGACCTATAGTCGTCATTTGGGTTCGTCGATAAGGTCTGCGTGACGGGGCTTCACTCAAACGGGAATAACCTTTTACTCGGAGATGGGATTTTAGCAAACTCGGTGGCGTTGGAAAGAGGATTCAATTATCTATCATTTTGTATTCCATGGGCCACCCAAATCTTTGCGTATTAAGATTTATGACTGTTTGAAGTTGATCCATCAGCAAATTCCCTATAACTTGCTACTGACCCTCACATACAGTCAGACCAACGGTCCGTAGGTCCAACCACGCACCCTACTAGTTGACCGTGGGTGGGATCAGAGACTATTAAGACTTGGCCTTAATGACGAAACCCCACTTACGGTTCGTGGTCCTACCTACAGTCCGTTGGTACTAGCACAACTTTTCTAGAATTTTCTTCGTTTTGAAATCTGAGGTGTTACACGAGAGGCCAACCACGGCCCATGGATTGAACCACGGACCGTAGGTAGGGTCTATGGTTGATCACCTAGCTTAGGCTCAGACTTAAGAACCACGTTCGACCAACGGACCGTTGGTCAGACATTGGTCTGTGGTTCAGGTGTTCATAGGTCACCAAATATCTCTATATCTACCTACGGTTGATAGGACGAACCATAGGTCGGTCGATGTTCTGTGAGTGGGTCTCATGGGTCATGATGAGTCCACAAATTAGACTCATTTAGGGATATATTTTAATAGAAACTGTGTCCTCAAATGATGATTTTATCTCAATATCTCATGAAAACCCTTAAGTTCCAGGTATTTGAAGTTTTAAGGAAAGAATGGACACTACTTTGCAAAGAGGAATGAGAAGGCTTAAAATAATGAGAAAATGACGACTAGAGGATCGTCGAGTCCAATCGGTGAGTCGCCAAAGGGTCTCACTTCGCCTTTTCTCCCAATGTGCTGAGCCTGAAGGAAAGGATCAAGTCGGCAGAAAAAAGGAGCAGTTGGCGCATCGCCGAGCAGTTCCGTGAAGCAGTACTATGTCGCCCAATGACCCAGAGCACGATGATGCCGAATGATGGTGCAAGACGGCGATGAACTACACCAAAGGGCGAATTGCCGAGTTGCTCGGCGATTTCGACTAATGTCGCTGAATGGTCCGTTACAACACATATCTTTGAATACTATAAAAACTCGTAAGATTTATAGGTTAGTATCAGATTTTAGTATCATAATATTTTCAGTGTGAAACAATTAATATAATTTTAGTACTTTTTCTCTGAGTTTGAGAGGGTTTTGAAACTTGAGGAAGAAGAGGGTTTCATCTCCAAGGATTTGGACTTAGGTCGCTCGGATTCTTCACTCTTGGCCTGTAACAAGACTTAAATCTTCATACCCATTTTAATGCAAGATCATTTATGTATAAATTTCGATCTCTTGATATGTGGCTAAAAACCCCAATTCTTGGGGTGTGATTTTGCAAATGTGTTGAGATTATTGTTGTGTTTTGCTTGCTGATAGGTTAGATGTGTTTTAATGGTGATTTCACCTAGCGGTTGTGGTTTAATTTAATGGGTTTGTAGTTGCAAATACAAAATCACCCAGGTGTTTTCAGTTTGCTCGAGAGATAGAGGTCGCGAAACCAAGACCGCTAGACTGATGGCCTAAGGAGTGGGTTGACATGAGGTTCAACCCAAGAGGATGAGCTCTAGTCCCATATGCTAACACTCAGACCGAGAGAGTGAGTGGGGTAAGGCGTAGGGTGGCCTTCATGCGGCAAATGGGTGTCCGAAAGGAACCCATTTGAAACGAGGTAAGTTTCCTGAGAGGGAACTTATTTACATCTAAAGCTTAGCCTACTCACTATTATCTTGCAAATTTCCTATCGAAAGTATGTACCCAACGATTTATACCAATATATATTTCAGTCACATCCCAAGAATCCCCTCTCACTCATAAATTTCTTTGTTATTTTTACTATTTTTCCTGTATTTGTGACAAAACCCCCAAATCGATATTTGACACTTTTATGTCCCCCTTTAATTTACAATGTTTTTAATCGTTAATGTCTTTAGCTACAACTAGTTAGAACTTAATTTTATTTTCCTATTAATTCTCGAAACCACTTCCTTGGGACTCGACCCCAACCTTTGGTTGGGTTATTATACTATTACACGATCGTAGACACTTGCATCGAAAGTTGTGTCATGTATTACGCAAACATAAAAATGGCACCATTACCGGGGAGTGGTGTTATTTGAGAATTCTTACTTAAGTAAAATCTTTGTTCTTCTTAGTTGTAGTTTACTCACTTAATCTTTAGTTTTGTTTATTTGGTTTGTTTGTATCCAAATAGAGGTAGTGAGCATGGCGAGCTATACTCAGGAGCCAATGGAGTTTCCCCCATTAGAGGTGATGATGTTCAGGGATCGTATCCTCACCTTCAAACAAGTGAAGGGTGAACAGATCCACAAATCATGGGCAAGGGTTAATGAACTGATCAATCAATGCCCAAATCATGGCATTCCCAACATAGCCCTCCTTGATTGTTTCTACAGAAGTCTTGGTCCTGGAAACAAAAGGTTGGTCGACCAACTCATTCCTGGAGGCATCGCGAAACAGCCATACGTGATAGTAGCTAAACTGTTTAATCAAATGGCTGAAACGAATCAAGAAGTAGAAAAGGACTTCATGTTGGCCGCCCTAATGACTCAGATGGATGATTTGGCCAAAAAGATGGTAAAGATCGAAGACCAATGTAAGAGGAAGGATAAATACATCCCTCCTCATAAGCGAAGAAGTCTCAAAGGACAATGAGGTTAAAAACCTTAAGGGAATGCTCTCAACCATCCTTCACAAGGTGACTGAGTAAGATAGAATGAAATGAAGGAAGACATTGAAGGAATGAAGCGGATGATTTGGTCTCATTCTAGAGCTGTCCAGCTGCTAGAGAACCTCATGGGTTATGCGTCGCCCGATCTCCACCCAAAACAAAACAGGGGATTGCCATATGATATCAAGGCTAACCCCAAAAATGGAGTTTGAGTACTGATTTACGTCGTGCCACGACGTTAACTAAGGTGTTGTTTGGTAGGCAACCCAAAACCCTTAAATGCTTGTAGTATGTTATTATTGAAATAAAGGTGTCTTGATTTTGCAGGATTGGGCATGAAAATTTTGTGAAAAGTACAGGATGATTTACACAAGTTCAATTGGCGAATCGCCGACAAGATCGGCGACCTCGACAAAGACCGTCGTTTAGATCCTCACCTTGATTGAAGGTCCTGTAAAACTCGGCGAGGTAGATAGATACTCGGCGAATCGCCGAGTAGCAGATCGAAAGCAACTAATGTCGCCAAATGAGTGAGATTTGAATGATTTTTATAAGGCCACGGGTTTTGACTTTCAACCTTTTTAACATTCTCTCACTCTCGATTTTCGAAAAATCGCACCTACTTACTATTTTCCAAAATTTTTGTATCTCTTAAGTATTTTAGCTGATTTAGTAGTTCTTAGTTTTGTACTAATCTGCTGCCTAGCATCACAGTCTTGACTTGATCTGCCCAAAAGGTTAGTCCTTAAAACCCTGCAGTTAGTTGTGATAATTATACTCTCATTGCAAGAAATTTTATCTCATGTTGTGTACTGTGCCTTTAAGGCAACTTGAGACTGTTCAAGTGCTTCTTTTGATTTGCTAATCCAACCTATCTGCTTTAAATGATTGGAACCCCATTCCGATGATTTTGCATGAATGAAATTTTATGAGATGTTCCTGCATACCATTTAAGTTGAACAAAGAGAAAAACTGTAAGCTTGATTGATCTAGTGCATGTTTTAATTTTTGTTTTCGGGGGTTGCGGGTTGAAATCGAGTAGATTGATGGGAAATAAGTACGATGGACCGATGGGCGAGCTAGGTCGATCTCGCCAGAATCACTCAGCGGTTCGCCTATTGACCCCTTCTCACTTTTAATTTCATGCTACTTGAGACGTGGATCCTGTAGCTTTCGGTGAGAAATCTCAGATCGCCAAAAGTTCTCTGTGAATCGTCGAAAGTATCCTTGATTACCTCTTGTCTGCACCCGCTTTCCTTTATTGCACTATAACTTTCGGCGAACAAAGCACTGCTCGCCAAAGCAACTAGGCGATACGCCGATCTATTCGGTGAGATAATCTGCAATCGTGTCCCTATGAATTTGATTTAGTTGATTTAACTTCTTCCCAAATGCTTTGCAGAAATGGCTAGAACTAAAGTTGCAAGAGAAAGCAGGTCACCCCAAGATAAAACAAAAAGGATTAAAATCAACGAGGATGCAGCTGCATCCAGAAGCAAGGTTGCTAAACTTTCCACAGTTGGTAGGAGAGGCAAGGGCAAGGATAAGATCTGTGAACTATCAGATGCAAGCACTGACAGTGATGGCTTTTACAGAAATGATCCCAACCAATCTAAAAGTGAGGATGTGGGTTTTGATGAGGATGATCTGTTAATGGCACAAAGGGATGAGCGACGAACTAAAAAGATGAATGATCGATCCAGGATCAGGAATACCCAGCCTACTACTCCTACATCTCTAGTTCTAGAGCAAGCAATGGTATTAGCACCTCCAGTACTGGGTCCTCCGCATAAGTCAACAAATCGAGTAAAAGCTGAGGGACTGAGAACATTTCTGGAGGAAAAGCGGTTGTCCATAGATGGGGTTATAGACAGACACCCAGAGATAATGGAATGCCTGAGATACTATAAGTTCCAAATTTTCACCAATCCCCGCGGCCCTTATATTCCAACCTGGGTAAGAGAATTCTATAGTGCATATAATGTACTAATCCCCTAGAAAAAGCTACTATCAGCAACCTTCAAAGAAGTAGACTATGTGGTTGTTAGAGGAAGGAGGGTAAAGTGTGATAGTAAGGCGATTAACGTGATCTTGGGCATGTCCACGAATATTGGAGATCATTGCCAGCACTTGATCAGAACAAACAAATTGGATGAGATGAAAAAGTGGTTAGCCCCACTAATTTCAGAAGAAACTCTGAAATGGTTGGTTGAAGGAGCTCCGATTGAAAAGAAAGAACTACACATAGCAGCAAGGTTCTAGTTTGGTTTTATCAGAAGCACAATCATGCCATCCAAGAATTAGTTGATTCTTCGCCTTACCAAGGCAGCTTGCCTGGGTTGCATCATAGAGAAAACGCGGATAAACTTGGGAGAAATTATCACTTTAGAGATACTAATGTATGCAAGGCAGAGCCAGACCTCACTTCCATTTCCAGTATTGATCACAACATTGTACAAACAAGCTCGTGTACCTCAGAATGCCAAGAAAGATGTGGAAATGATGCCCACAGCCTCTACTAATATCCGACGGATCGAAGCCAAATGGCTTAAGGATCAAGCAGAAAGGGAAAATGCAGCATCGGTGGAGTCAGGAAACACAGAATCATCACCTGCAGAGGTGCCTCCAGATTCTTCCACTGCTACAAGGTTTCCCAGACCTAATGTTGTTGCTGCTATTTCCCAGCCTCCACTCACCCAGGCTTCCCTACTACCGATGAGACAGCTTACCCTTTCTACTGATCGTCGGGCTGCCAGTCTAAAGGCCTCTGTTCCAAGCATGATACAGATTTCCCTAGCTGATGTTGTGACTCCTCTGAGCACTATCATTAACACCCTAGCGGCTAGGATAGTAGTGTGTGAGCAAAAACAAGAGGCCACAGATGAGGTGACAACTTTAAAAGCTGCCATTACTAAGCTGCGAAAATATGTAAACCACCTGAAATCCACTGATGTATCCATGATCTTTGGAACAGTGGAGATTCTAGACATGCATGCGATGCCTCAGACCACCACTGGACATGGGGATAGAGCAAAACATATAGCCGATCTTGACTAAGAGGAGGAGACTGACAAAGAGATGTTTGAGGGAACTGCAGCGGACGACATGGCTAAGACTGAAGAAATTATGATAGATGTTGTTGTGCAGGCCTCCCTAGCAGCTGCTGCTAGATCCAGTGGAGTTGGTCCTTCTAGAAGTCACTCCGGGCACTAATGCCCAGACAGATGGAGCGACTACTTAGACAGGATCCCCTCTTTACCTCCCTTTCTGTCTTTCTTTATTTTGCCTTTCGAATTCTCTGTTAATTGCATTTGAGGACAAATGTTTTTATTTGTAGTGGGGTGAGGATCACCTTTTGTGTGTGCTACTTGTGATTAGTGTCATGTATTTATTTGGGTTGTTCTACATTAAAATTGTGTTTTATCTCCTTTCTGTGGATGTTTGAGTTTATGGCTCCCTTTTGTTTTAAATTACAAAAATGATTTTGATGTTTTGACCCTTCCAAAATAATTTGAATTCTTCGCACATTTTCGCGCCCTTCATATGCTCTTGAATGTGACTATTCTTTGTAAAATTTAAGTCTCGATTCCGATCAATATCGATGACTTGAGTAGTGCTCTCAATCAAATGAACATGAATGTGTGGCTACGACAAGGCCAAATGAAGTGGCATAGACAAATATGTGAACTCTTTGCATCTCGTTGTGATTAGCCATTTATCAAATTGATTCTCTTGTAATGACCGTTGCATACTAGCGAAAGTGTGTGGTCCATTTTTACTTTAAGTGTCGATGCCTTGTGTGATGAGCATACTTTGAACCTTGCATGAATAAACCTAGAATTTGCCCTGTTAGTCTGATTGTTTTAGTAAGGTGTGCTCTTGAAATGATCTTAGGCAACTTTTGATGAGTGTGAGCCAAATTTGACATATACCTCTTTTGTGGCCTACCCATGAGCGTGTGAAACTCTCTTAAACACCCTTTGAGCCTCATCTTTCTTTGGAAGAACCTTGATGAACCCTAAACCTTACTTAGCCCACTACCTATAATCCTCTTGATTTATGGTTTAGTGAATAGCCAACTTAGGCCAAAAACCTAAGTTGGGGGTGTGGTGAAAAGGAAAAGGAGAAGTCAAGAAGTGCAACAAGAGTCTCCCTTAACCCATGGTGTTGCGGAACAATGGAAACCCTCCATGAAAAAAAAAAGTTGTGGAATAAAACTACAGAATAAATTGGGTTTCCAAGCAATCCTTGGAGGTGAATAAAAAGATGACTCAAAAGCACTAGAAAAAGAATTTATAAAGGAAAAGAAGGGAATGCCTTGAGAATACCACATCCTATGAGAAAAAAGTCACTGAGCCTAAATGACCATACCTTTGCACTCAACCCCATTACAAGCCTTTGAAAGACCTTTTTGATCTTGAGTGAGCCAAACCGAAGATTGATTGGAAAATAACGGCAAGCCTATGGGTGAAAACATGCATTGTGTTCCTCTTTTTGAGTGTGAGCATTGCATCTGATTCCTGATCTTGAATTGATTAACCTCTATGTGTGAATATGGAATCATTCTTTATGTGAGGGCATTTAGATACTTATTTTTGAGCTTGAACTTGCACAAGTACCAAGTATTGCGAGCATGAGAATCTTTGGTAATAGTGTGTCACAATTTGAATCTTTGAGTACACAATTGATCTTTGCACAAGTAAATTGAATCTTGTTGTGTGCATTCATGATTGAGTCTTGTGTAGCACTGTTTGAGACACCCTTTTTGAACAGCTGAACTTGAGTTTGCTTGAGGACAAGCAAAAGCTTAAGTTGGGGGTGTTGATGAGTCCACAAATTGGACTTATTTAGGGCTATATTTTAATAGAAATTGTGTCCATAAATGCTGATTTTATCTCAATATCTGATGAAAACCCTTAAGTTTTAGGTGTTTGAAGTTTGAAGGAAAGCATGGACACTACTTCGCAAAAATTAACGAAAAGGCTGAAAAGAATGAGAAAATGACGGCCTGAGGATCGCCAAGTCCAATTGGCGAGTCGCCAAACGGTCTTACTTCGCCTTTTGTACCAGTGTGCTGTGCCTGAAGGAAAGGATCAAGTCGGCGCATGGGCCGAGCAGTTCCGCAAAGCAATACTATGTCGCCCAATGACCCAAAGCACAATAATGCCGAAGGATGGTGCAAGACGGCAATGAACTACATCAAAGGGCTAATCATCGAGTTACTCGGTGATTATGATTAATGTCGTCGAATGGTCTGCTGCAGCACAGATCTTTGAAAACTATAAATAGTCGTGAGAGTTATAGCTTAGTATAAGATTTTAGTATCATAACATTTTCAATGTGAAATAATTAATATAATTTTAGTACTTTTTCTCTGAGTTTGAGAGGGTTTTGAAACTTGAAGAAGAAGAGGGTTTCATCTCCAAGGATTTGGACTTGGGTCTCTCGGATTCTTCACTCTCGGCCTGTAACAAGACTTAAATCTTCATACCCAGTTGAATGCAAGTTCATTTAGATATAAATTTATATCTCTTGTTGTGTGGCTAAAAACCCCAATTCTTGGGGTGTGATTTAGCAAATATGTGTTGAAATTATTATTGGATTTTTCTTGCTGATAAGTTAGATGTATTTTAATGGTGATTTCACCTAGCATTTGTGGTTTAATTTAATAGGTTTGTAATTGCAAATACAAAACCACCCATGTGTTTTAGGCTTGCTCGAGAGAGAGGTCGTGAAACCAACACCGCTAGACTGATGGCCGAAGGAGTAGGTCGACATGAGGTTCAGCCCGGGAGGTTGAGCCCTAGTCTCATATCCTAACACTCAGCTCGAGAGAGTGAGTGGGGTAAGGCATAGGTTGGCCTTCATGCGGCAAATGGGTGTCCGAGAGAAACCCATTTGAAACGGGGTAAGTTGCCCGAGAGGGAACTTATTTTTATCTAAAGCTTAGCCTAGTCACTATTATCTTGCAAATTTCCTATCGAAAGAATGTACCCAATGATTTATACCAATATATATTGCGGTCACATTCCAAGAATTCCCTCTCACTCATAGATTTCTTTGTTATTTTTATTGTTTTTGCTATACTTGTGACCAAAGCCCCAAATCGATATTTGACACTTTTGTGTCCCCCTTTAACTTACAATGTTTTTAATCGTTAATGTCTTTAGCTATGACTAGTTAGAACTTAATTTTATTTTTATATTAAGTCTTGAAACCGCTCCCTTGGGACTCGACCCCAACTCTTGATTGTGTTATTATACTATTGCACGATCGTAGACACTTGCATCGGAAGTTATGTCATTGATTACGTAAACATCAAGTCATAGCTGGCAGCTTAATTTTAGGGGCACATGGGTCTTTTCTGGTTTTTATTAAATCAAAGTTGTGTCGTTTTGGCTAAGTCTAGAACTCCAATATAAATATTTTTAACCCCTAAATTCACTCATTCAAGTCATTCTCTCAAAATCCCAAAAGAAATCCTAAAGCTCTTCTCTCAAATATTCTTTCTCTTGAAGGTTAAAAAAGAAGGAAGAAGAATTAAAGCTAGGGTCAAGTCAAGTCTCCAATCCTCAACCATTTGTGTGCTTTTTGATTAAGGTATGATGGCTTTTCATCCATGGAGCCCCTTAAGATTTCCCCAATTGTGAACTAAAAATTCCTCAATTTGAATTAGGATTTGTTCCAATGTTGTGGGTTATGGTGAATGATGATCCAAGTGATTGGATAATTATTTTTTGTGATTGAATTGATAGAATTACATGTCTTTAGGATGAATTTACATGTACCCATGTCTAACCCATGATTCTAATATGGAATTCATGTAAGTGGGTTTTATGCCATGAAAGGGGAAATTGAGGATTTAGATATATTCTTCTAGAATTGATGAGATACATTATAAATAGCTTGAGATTGAAGCATATATGATGAATTATGGTTAGAATTGCTTTGAGATTGAGGCTTATGAGATGATTATGATATTGAATTGCTTGAGAGTGAATCATGTAGGATGATTATGAGATGTAGTGCTCTGAGAGTAATGCTTATACTGTGAATTGTTTATAATTGATGTAATTGTTATAGAAGGGATATTTCCCATATAAATTGCTTAAGTATGAATGTATGAATGTATGAATGTGAAAGACTTTGTCATATTAAACAATTCTGGTTTGAAAGGATTGCTCGCCTAAACTGAATCTAAGTTAAAAGACTATGAAATTGATGAGGCTTGAGGTGATTTCCCATGACCTCCACACGAGAAGGATAGGAGGTGATTTCCTATATTCCTAAGTTAGAAAACGTGAGGCGATTACCCATGTCATGTGATGATGAATATGAGGCGACTACCCTTATTCCATGATTTCAAGTAGCAAGGCAAGAAGCAAATATCCATTAGCCTTTACAGTAAGGCAAAAGGCGACTACCCATTAGTCTTTATATCAAGGACATGGAGGTGAATACCCATGATCCTTTAATGAAAGATGTGGAGGCGAATACCCGTATTTTATGTACGAAATGATATAGAGGTGAATACCCATGTCATATGATGTTGGACATGGAGGCGAATACCTATGATCCCATAAGATGGAAATGGAGTCGAATACCCATGGCCATATAAGCAAGGAAAGAGATGACTATCCATTAGCCTTTATGTAGGGCAAGAGGCAAATACCCATTAGCTTATAGAATAAGATAAAAGGGGCGACAACCCACTAGTCTTTATAAGAGGCAAAGAGGTGAAACCCATGTCCTTAAAAGTAAAGCAAGAATAATATGCAATATGTCATGAAGAGCCAATAGCTTGGATTGGTAAGATAATATACCTTCCATGGATAATAAGAACAACTAAAGAATGATTATTCTTCCATCAAACTATGCATAGTTATGATGAAACAAGGTTACTTTAAGGAAGTATCGTAAGTACGACTTAATATGAGATTTGTTTGTTATGATCAAATGGTTAGGTTGGATTGTTGCTTGATTCGCCTTCCTTGATATGTATGACTAGAGGTAGATGACCCAAGTCTTGACTTATAATAAATTGAGGTGACTTTAAAAAGTGTTCCTCCTATGCTATGATGATTTATATGTGTTGTTTATGCTTATGGCTTATCTTGTCTAACTATTATGTTTATGTTGTTGATGTTTATGCAAGATATCATATTTAATACATGTTTGTACTAACACATACTCTTGCCTACATTTCTTATTGAAATGCAGGGTCCAGCGATATTGACTTTCATCCCCGTGGCCAGGATCATTGTAGAGAAAGGACTGAAGATTGGTGAGTCCTCATAGCATTGGAGGATTGACCATCATTTCCTTTATGTCTTTAATTTTATGTTTTGAACTATTGAATGGGCTGTGTCCCAAGGATTCTATTGGTTTAGATGGTTTGAGACAAAGTGTATTAGACTTTTGTTCGTTTTATAAATACTTTGATTGTATTGAAAATATTTTAAATTTTCTGTGACATTTTTAATATTTTATGTTATGATATGCTAAGTGTTTCGTATAAGGCCTCTCAGGGTCTTGTACGCCTTGTTACATCTAGGGGTACCCCTGGGTCGTGACAAGAAAAGGTTTTAAAAAGATAGAAATAAAGTGTGAGCAATGAGAAAATGAAATGGGATATCTAATGAAGTTTGATTGAAATAATGTAGTGTGAATTTTGAGAATTGAAGTGTGATAGAAAAGGTGAATGAATGAAGTGCAGGCCATACTCCTTGAAGGTACTAGTCACTTAGCCTAAATGACCATACCATAACCCTTAGCACCGACATGAACCTTGAAATACCTTTGAGATCTTGATTGAGTTTAGCATCGTGTTGATTGGAAAATAAGAGCAAGCCTATGGAAAAGATCTTGCATGTGTTTGGTTTTGAGAGGGTAAGATTGTTTGTGATTCCTACATTCTTAAAATTTTGATACTCTTTGTGTGTAGATGGAATCGCTTTTGTTGTGAGGGCATTCTAATACTCTTTTTGAGATCAAACTTGCATTTAAAGCAAGCATTAAGAACCTGAGTCTATTTGATGTTGGTTAGTCAAAGTTTGAAACTTAGAGTGCACAATTGAACATTGCATGTGTACTTTGACCCTCTTGTGTGCATTCATGTTGAGTCTTGAGTAGCATTATTTGTAGACATCCTTATTAAACTGATTGATCTTGAGTTTTTACTTGAGGACAAGCAAAAGTTTAAGTTGGGGGTGTTGATGAGTCCTAGATTTTGACTCATTTAGGGCTTTGTTTTGTTAGTTTATTGTCCTCAAATGTCTAATTTATGCTTCGAACTGATGTTAAAATGTTGATTTGGAGCAAAGAAGACAAAAGGAGCAAGGCAAGGACATTACTAGGTGAAAAAGGAGCTAAAAAGATGAAAAAAGGCTGGAGATAGCAAAAGCCGAGAATCACCAAAACCACTTGGCAACTTGCCGAATGGCACTTCAGCTCGCCTAAAGTTCCAGACTTCAAGCCATGGGGAGAAGCCATGTTGGCGATGGATTGGCACATTCGTCGAACCGCCAAATGGATCCGCCACGCAAGAATTGATCGCCCAAAGTAACAGAACCATGTGGTTAAAGAGTTAAGGACAACAAGCCATGGATGGGAGCGATTGGCACATCGCCGACTTGGTCAGCAATGCTCAACTTGTCTTACCTAGTAGACCTGAGGTTCAAATATGAGAAAGTATAAATAGAATTTTGAAACGCAGAAAAGGAATCTTTGGTCATTGAGACGTTTTCCTAAGACATTTTCCCCATTGTAGAACTTGGAGTTTTTTCTTGAGACTTGGTTTTACTTTGTTTTTGGAGTTTCCTAGTAGATTTCGTAATGGGTTTTGGATTTTGAGCATTTTGGATCATTGTAAAGACTTGGATTGCATTACCGAGATTATGGGGAACGTAATTGGTATTTATTTCTTCCTTTTTACGATGTATAGCTAAAAGCCCAATTCTTGGGGTGTGATCATGTGATTATTTGTCTAATTAGCTTATGGGTATTGGTTTTTACTAATCTAAATGTTGTTTTAAAGTGGGTTTAATTGATAGTTGTGTATTAATTTATGAATTGTAGTTGCAAATACAGTTCTAGCTTAGTGTTTTGGGATTGTTCGAGAGAGAGGTTTTAGACCCAAAGTTATCGATTAACGATTGTAGTGATTGGGTTGTTGTGGGTTCAGCTTGAGAGAGTGAATCTTTATTTGATCCTACCTATCTAGCTCGAGAGAGTGGATTATTTGAGTTATTGGGCTGATTATATTGTCATGCTTGTTGAGGTTTGAGAGAACCCACTTGAAGCATAGTAGTTGTTCGAGAGAAAGCTATTGTATCTATAGTCTAGCCTACCCAGTGAGATTTAGCACTTGTTAGTCAATTTCAATTACCCATATAGCGAAATTAGCCTATAATCAATCACATCCCCAAGAATCTCTATCTACTTGATTATGTCCCCCATTTTCATTTCTAGTTGATACTTGACACTTTTAAATACCCCATCTGACATTCGTTGTCAAACATTTAACTTAGTCTACTTGATTTCAACAATGTCTACTTGTATAACCCACTAAACCATAAGATTTACATCTTAATTGAATTTGATATGGTACCGCTCCCTGTGGTTTCGACCCCAACTCTTCGTTGGGTTATATATTAGATTATGATCGCCTACACCTCATATTGGATGAGGTGTACTTGAGCGTTTATCAGCTGGCTTGCTGGAACTTTAGGGGAGATGAAGGTCCACTTGGTAACTCGCCAAGTGGCTTTAGCGAGTACTAGTTTTGCTTTTCTTCAACTTTTTCATTTTTTTCGCTTCTTTTTGCCTCGTAGTGTCCTTGCCCTGATCTTTTGCTTAATTGATGCATATTAACATTTTAACATTGGTTATGATCATAAGTCGAAATCCCCGACTCATCACGCCCCAAGGCAACACACTAGCCCTGATGAATCTCTTACCCAATAGATATTGATGCTGAACATTGAGCTATTTCAGCTCTGTAGGAGCCATTCGATATGGCGGAATGGAAATACGACGAGTACCAAGGTCAAGCTCAATAGGAAAGTCAATATCACGCTCTAGGGGTAGACCAAGTAGGTCAGTAGGAAACACATCTATAAAATCACGGATGAAATGGACTCAACATAAGGGACCTACCTACTCGCATAAAAAACATAGGCCAAATAAGACAAACACCTACTAGCTACTAGCCTCTGAGTATGAACAAAAGAGATAAATCCAACCGGTGTGCTGCTAATGGAGCCCTGCCACACCATCGGTGGAATACCAGGCATGGATAAGGTAACGATCTTAGAGAAATCATCTAAAACCGCGCGATAGGGAGATAACCTATCCATGCCCAGAATCACATCAAAATCAAGCATATCTAACAATATAAGGTCAACCCGAGTATCACACCCCTGAATAGTAACTAAGCATGATTGAAACAACTGATCCACTACTAAAGACTTAACCACGAGGTTCGACACACACAACGAAGCTACCATAGGCTCATAACTCATACCCATATGAGAAGCATAATACACATATAAATAATAATAGGTAGAGCCTGGATGAAATAAGGTTGAGGCTGGATGATGGAATAAAAGAATTGTACCTCTGATCACATCATTCCATGCCTCAGCCTCTACTCTCATTGTGGTTGCATAGAAATAACCTAGTTTGCTGCAAAAGACAACATGAACGATCACCAAAGGTAAAAGCTACTAGGACCTGCATCATGAAAAGATGTCGAGTGTGGCATAAGTACCAAAACAAGGTACTCAGTAGGCATCACAGGCCAACCACGAGAGAGAAGTGAATAAAATTTGATAAGATAGAATCTACACACAAAAAGAGGCGAAAGTGGATATGAAAAAAGGCACACGAGCATAGAAGAAGTAAATCTACGTACAATTAAACTAAACCTAACTTGACCCCATATGCCCAGAAGGTACAGTCCTATGCAAGTTTAAATAAATCTCGAACATACCTCCATAAGCTCGATAGGTACACAAAATAGTAATCCAAATTTGAATCGAACAACAAGTCAACTCCCAGCTCAGTTAGCAAGAGTGACAATAAACTCAGCCAGTCAACTTCAAGCCAACTAGACGAGTGACTATCAACCCAGCCACGTATCCATATAGCCCATTCCCAAGGGCGTCAACTAATGAGTCAGGAGTTTAAACTCATTAGGGCTTGTTATGAATTAATTAGTGTCCTCAATACTTGTTTTGTACTCATAACTGATGTTAATGTGTTAATATAAAACAACGATGGTTTCCGAGAAAGGCATAAATATTACGATGCAAAAGGAGTGGAAAAGTTTGAAAAGCTAAAGAAAAGCAAAGTGAAAGATCGCAAAAGCCTCTCGGCGACTCGCTGAGTGTGTTTCCAGCTTGCCAAATGTTCCAAGTAGCAGCCCATGTCCCAAGCCAACTTCGCGAGAGAACCTATGATTCTATGAAGCACCAAATGGATTGGCGACGTCGATCCTGATCCCCTAAAGTTTCAGAATGAATTGATGTAGGAGCCAAGCAAAAAGGCGAGGAAAGGGGAAAATCAAGGGATCACCAAGTCAATTGGCGATCCGGACTTATGCCGCTGAATGGAATCCGTGCTAAGATTTTGGGAAATATTTCTAGAAAGTATAAATTGATATTTGAAAAGAAGTTTAAAGTAAGTACAACGTGTGGAAAAATTGTTAAGTGTTGGCTAGGAAGTTTTGAGAGAATAGAGAGAACTTTTGATGCTTTTCACATCTTGAATAATTTTTGTAAGAGAGGAATTGCATATTTTAGCTATTACTTAGGCATCAAGATTTATATATTGTTAAATCTTCTCATGGATAAACTTTTTGGTATCAATTTCTTACTTTTTGTTATGTGTGGCTAAAATCGCAATCCTTAGGGGTGTGATTATGTAGTCAAATTAGTTAATTAGTTTGTGGTTATTGTTGATTGCCAATCTAATGTTGTTTTGATGTGGATTCATTCATTTTTTTCATGTTTTAACTTATGTACTGAAATTGTAAATTCTGTTTTAGCTCCGCCCTCGATGCTTGCTTAAAAAGAGGTTTAGAGTCGAATAAATGTCTTATGATTGCTTGAGTTCCATATTTATAGTCTAGCTTGTGAAATTTGGTTAGATTTGTAGCCCTGCATAACCCAGTTTGAGAAAGCGGGTTCAATTAAAAAATTGGGTTGTTTAGTATTTTTGCATGTTGAGGTTCAAGAGAACTCACTTGATTCACAATAAATTATCGGGAGATAGCTATCGTACTTAAAACCTAGCCTACCCACTGAGATACAATACCTTTAGGCAATCAATAATCACCCACCAAGCGAAATTAGCATTCGACTGATCACATTTCTAAGGCTCTCTCTCTAATTGTTTACCCTTTTTATGTTAATTGGTTACCAAATTCCCCCCTTTTAATAATGATATCTAAAATTTGTTCATTTATTTTATGGTGTACAAACCCTACATTTCTATAAGAGAATAGGATACAATTTCACACCGTAATCGAATTCATTGTCAGATTACTCCCTGTGGGATCGACCCCAACTCTTTGTTGGGCTTATACTGGAATAGAGACCGTTTGCACTTCGAATGGGAGAAACTATAGTTGAGCAAAAATGAAGTTAAGCATAAGGTTAGCACTCCTTACCATCCTAATCAAGTGCGCAGGTTGAAGTATCAAACTTGGAGATCAAGGGAATTTTGGCCAAAACTTTTAACGCGAATCAAACTGATTGGTCTTGGAAATTTGATGATGCTCTTTGGGCCTATAGAACTGCATTAAATACTCTGATTGGTATGTCCCCATATCAATTGGTGTTTGGCAAATCATGTCATCTACCCATTGAGCTTGAACATAAGGCAATCTGGGCTTTGAAAGCCATGAATTTTAATCGGGGTTATGCATCCAAAGATATAATTTATCAACTCCATGCAATGGAAGAGTTTAGACTGCAAGCATATGAGAGTACAGCCCTCTATATGGAGAAAATGAAAAAGTGGCATGACGCCAAAATCCTTCATCCAGAATTCAAAGTGGGTGAGCTTGTGCTGCTATATAACTCGAGGCTAAGGTTTGTAGTGATATGTATTCCCGTCTGTCACCCTAGTGACCCGGGGAGTGGTGTTTAGAATTCTTTTATAGAAGTGTTTGTGTGAACTAAACTTGTTGTAGTTGAATTTTCTTATTTGTGTTTCTCTTGTTGTTGTTTGCCAATACGTGAAGATATGAGTGCTAATTGGATCAACGTAGGCCGGCTTGAGGAAAATGATGGCATCCCAAATTTATGCGATGACAATGTGGACCAGGTAGGAAGTATCGGTGCCATTCGGCTGGTTCCAATAATGTGTGATGCGATATTTCAAGTGAATGGTGCTATGCTACAACTTTTACAAATGAAGGACCTCTTTGGAGGACTTGATCACGAGAACCTGCACGAGCATCTCACGAAGTTTGTGGAAGTGTGTGAACCATTTTCTTTCAAGAGTATTACTCGAGAATCAATAAGGCTCCGGGTGTTCCCTTTTTCTATAACGCGGGACACAACAAAGTGGTTGAATGAGTTACCAAGGGAATCCATTACATCATGGAGGGGAGCTCACAGATGCGTTCTATGAATGATTTTTCCCACCATCTAAAATGGTGAAGTTGAGGGATAAGATCTAGAACTTTAAAAGGTTTGACGGGGAACTCATCCATGAAACATGGTTGATGTTTTATTCGAAAAATATAAATAAAAGAAAAATGACTAAATTTTTGAAAAATCAATTAAACTTATGATTTAAGAGAAATCGAATTTCCGAAAGAAACATAATCGCCACTTAATTTTTAGTAAAAATCAAGAAAAACTTAAGGTTTTCAAAAGACCTAAACAGATAAAATCAATTGAAAATAAAAGGGTTCGAAGTTCAATGTACATTCTGAGAAGGTGTTAGGCCCTCGGAATGTCCGCTAACTTGCGGTTGATCAGCTATTTGACTAAAAATGACTTTGACTAATTTTAAAAAATTTAACCAAGTAAAAAATCATTTCTATTTTTTATTCATTTATTTATTACTTTTTATTATTATTATTATTACCATCATTTAATTATCTTAAGGGGAAATGAACTAAAGGGGAATAATATAAGTGACAAGGCTAATAACAAAAAATAGAGCCAAGTATAAAATATAATATTTTAATTTGAATATGACAAAAAATTAAATGGCTATCTTTGGGAATTTAACTAAATTAAACCATAAAATAAACCAAGTTAGTCAAACAATACAAGATAAATATTAATAGAGGGAACGGAAACAATTAGACTTGGGCTTTGGCCCAAATCCAATTAGATTGGCCTTTTGGCCCACCTATCCTAAATCTACCACTTTGCCATCAATCATGGGCCAACCCATTAACTCCTTTGTATCTGCTGAAATTGTTTAAGGCTTTTGGGCCTATTTTGCCTTTGCCAATCATGTGTCTTGATTTTGGGCCTTGCCTTTGCATTTTAAAACCTGTATCTCAATTTTTCAGCATGTGTTTCATCTTCGATTTTTGACTTGTTCATCGACTTTTTGCAGGCTGACTCAAGGAAGATGAGGATATGGGGGCCTTTATGGCCCATCCAAAATATGAGGGGAAGAAGATAGGAGCCCAAGAGGACTCGGAGACAATCACAACACACGAAAGAAAAGATAACATTAACATATGAAATAAGGAAATAATAAAAATATGATTTTAATTCATAACAAAACAAACTAGACAACTCAAAACAGAAGAAAAAGCTACTGCCAATGAGCCTGACAGATTTCCAAATAAACGCAAAATTCAAAAAGAAAAAGAAAGCACACATTTGACAAGAAGAAACCGCATTTTTATTTAAGTTAAACAACAAAGTAGTACCACTGTCTATCACACTAGAAAGACACCTCACATCTAATCATTCTAAAGGCAATATTAGACAAATATCAGCAAGGTATATCAAATAACATTCCATAATATGATATGTTTGAAATATAATAAAATGTACGAAAAATTCAGACCCATATGAGCTATTTGCTATCATTAATCGAATACTTAATAACCTACAGTGAGGCAAGAAATAAATTAGACAAAAATCTACATCCGACTAGAAGAATTAATAAAACTTAACAACAACACAACTTCACACAAGGGTTTATGAGATCTCGGTTTGACACATTACTAGAATGCAATCAAACATAAATGGACTTTATTTGTTTCAAAATGGAAGCCATAAATACGACATATCAAAACCATAGGGAATACATAGGGGGGCTGAATATTCCGCAAGACATACAATGAGAAATTAACACCAAAGACATCACACTTCAAATGACCTTGAACACTAAACTCCAACAAAACTAAAATGGAAAATAAAACAAGAAACTCGGATTTTGTACCGACTCGACTTGCAAATATGAGCATTTTTTGACCGAGATTTAAACGAAATAAGAACATAGGCTCGATCCGAACAAGGCATGCTGGAAATCAATGCAAATGTGAGAAAAAACAAAATTTAAACATTAAGAGAAATGGATAGAAGAGAACTGTTACATCTGAAGAATAATGGATTCCACAACATTCAAACTCTATATTAACTAACCTCATGATTCCGACTAAATTTGCAAACAAAACAACAACAATCAGAACAACACGCCTCATGCTTCAAAACAACTAAAACATACTCAACTTAACAAAAAACGAACAGCGCATCATTCGGCATCAGTAATTAATCACAAAAAAAAACCTAGACGAAGTAGATAGAGCAACTTCCATTTACAAACCAAGCACCAGATAAAACGAGTCCAAATCAGAAAAATAAGTTATACCTTTCACGGGGCAACGACCTGGACAAGAACGAGCAGGGGAATGACGACGAGTTCCACCCCACAACCACGAACAAGACCGCAAGCGAAAAGCCTAGTTCAACCTTTTTCGAATGTATTCTTATATGTATTTTGTGACTAATTGCTTGAACTATATCTCTCTGATTTAGTTCAAATTTTCCCCACTCCAAAAATCTTTCCTACACAATGAATAAGAAGGGAATATATAGAAGAAAACTAGGGTTCGGATTTTGGGGGGAAAGAGGCTGATTTTCGGGTAAGAACAAAGGCCCAAAAAATTCAAACCCCAAAATCCTTTCACCATTAAAGGGCAAAACCCTTTCTATGAAAATTCGCCTCATTCCGGAAGAGGAAAGGGGGCAGAACAGCTGGGATCAACTCCAACATACTCTCTATGCCACGCGGCTTAATCCCAAGGTGCGAGGATGATTCCGCGTGATTTACTGTTGTTGTACGATTGTACTGATTTGAGAGGGATGGGAGGAAGAAGATAAGAATTTTGCAGTGCCTGTACGAGTACACGTCTTGTAGCTTTCGTGAATCGTCGTTACTGGGCTCTCTTGGAAATGTCATTGATGATGTTAATGTTTATGAACGTTGGGGCTGGCGTTTGGATGTTGTTGTTACGTTTTTTGTCTCTGGGTTTCTATTGTGAAGGAAAAGGGCAGGTGGGCCGGGTTAAAGGGGAAATTGGGTCAGCTGAAAGTGGAAAGGGGTTTGGGTCGAGGGAATAGGATGTGGGCTACTGAATTGGAAAAGGGAATTGGCTTTGGGAAAATATTGGTATTGTTGGCATATTGTTGCTGATGTATTGGAGTGGGCTACTCGAAATTGGAAAATAAATGGCCCAACCTCTTGGTCTTAAAAAAAGTGTTGAAATGAATTGGAGATTTGGCAACGGAAAATATAATCAAACAAAGCCCCAAATGAAATTCCGCATGTAACCAAATTGAGGTTAATTGGTGGATTTGGTCAACATTTAATCAAGATGAATTAACGTGAATTAATTAATGAGCTTCTCAAACTTAATGAAATAAAATAATTAATTTGAATATAAACTAACCGATTTCAATAACTCAAAATTATAACAATAAATTATACTACACTAAATTAATAAAATATTTACTAAAACAATGTAGAAATCTTTTGAGATGGTTTTCAAATATTTATAGAGTATATTAATTGTATATAATTAAATGAAATACATTTATTATTCAAAATACCATAAAAAGTTGATTGAAATTATTTAAACTAACCTTGAAACTATTTGAATTTTATACAGCTAATTATTCTAAAATGTTTAGAAATTAAGAAGCTGGAAAATTAATTATTATCAGGGAGGGTCAAAATTAGGTGTCAACAGTTGAGATTCAAAAGGATGGTGTTTGAGTGTGATAACGCTACATTTCATCAAATTCTAAGTGTAGGCGATCGAAATCTAGTATAAACCTAACAAAGAGTTGGGTTCGATCCCACAGGGAGTGATATTGAATGGAATTCAATTATGAAGTAAAGGATGTGCTTTAGTCATTTTTAGAAATAAACATTACTGAGGCTATTAAAATTTATTGAAGCGGTTGACAATAAATGTCAGATGGGGGTTTAGAGTGACAATTAACAACTACAAAAACAGAGAAGTATTCAAGCAGAGAGGGATTCTCACGGATGTGATCAATTAAAAGCTAATTTCGCTATATGGGTGATTATAATTTACTAATAGTTGCTGAATCTTAGTGGGTAGGCTAGGATTTAAATATGATAGCCATCTCTAGATCAACTAACACAATTCAGGAGAGTTCTCTCGAACCTCAACAACCATATCTATATAAACATCCCAATACCTCAATTAATCTATTCTCTCGAGCTAGATTGGTAGGATCGAATTGAGATTCACTCTCTCGAGCTGAATCAACGATAACCCAATCACTACAATCATCAATCGGTCGCCTTAATTCTAGAACCTCTCTTCTCAAGCAAGCCCAGAACACTAAGTTAGAATTGCATTGGCAACTACAATTCATTGGTTAATACACAAGCATCAATCAAACCCAGTTCAAATCAACAATTAAATCAATAAACAATAATAGCCATAAGCTAATTAGAATAATTAATCACATGATCACACCCCCAAGAATGGGGTTTTAGCCACACATTAATAAAAGCAGGAAAATATTACCAACTAAATTCTCCTTCAACTGGGTAACAAAATTCAAGTCTCTACAATATTTATAATCAAATTAAAATCAAAACCCAATTCGAAATTCTACTCAAAAACTGCAAAACCAAGTGTTTGGGTCAAAACCCAAGCAGTAAAAAGTGTCAACTTTTGGAACGGGAAGAATTCTGCTAAAACTTTTCGAACTCCTGAAAATTCTTTTAAAAATCGCATTTATACTTTTCAATATTTTCAGCCTTGTGACCAGTCGGCGGAATAGGTCGAGCATCGCCGACCAAGTTGATGATGCGCCAAGTATTCTCATCCATCACAGTCTTGACTTGTCTTTTACCGTATCAGTTTTGTAACTTTAGGCGATCATAATCATTGTCGCCGATCCATTCGGCGGTTCACCGAAGTGTCATTTCTATCGCCATGTTGGATTTTCCTAAGGGCTGGCGCGATGTAACACTTGGATATCTAAAGGACCATTATGCGGTTCACCGAGTGGTCTTGGCGATCACCAAGATTGCCCTTTTTCAACTTCTTCAGTTTTTTGCTTCTTTTAACTCGGTAATGTCTTTGCCTTGCTCTCTTTCCTTCATTGCTACAAATCAACAATTTACATCAGTTTAGAGAATAAATTAGGCATTGAGAACAATAAAACTATGAAAATAAAGCCCTAAATGAGTCGAAATACCAGACTCATCAACAGCTCTAACTTAAACCTTTGCTTTTCCTCAAGTAAAACACAAGATCAATCAGCTCAACAAGGATACTACAAACAGTGATACTCAAGACTCAACATGAATGCACACAAGAGGTTCAAACTACTCATGCAATGTTCAATTGATCACTCTAAGTTTCAAACTGCGACTAACCATTATCAAATAGAATTCAAGTTCACTATGCTAACTTCAAATGCAAATTCAAGCTCAACAAGAGTATTTGAATGCCCTCACATTAAGAATGATTCCATTCTTAGACAAAGATCATTAAACATTCAAAATTTTGGAATAGAAAGCAACTCTCACTCTCTTAAAGATAAACACATGCATGATTTTTCCCAATAGGCCTGCCCATATTTTCCAATCAACATGATATGAAGTTCAATCAAGATCACAAAGGTCTTTCAAGGCTTGTAACGGGGTTGAGGGTAAAGATATGATCATTTTGGAATAGTGACTTCTACCTTCATGAAGCATGGCCTACATTTCACATTTTCTACTTCTCTTCCAGACTTTTTGATTTTCGCAATCCACCTTATGTTCTTTTAAGCATGACTCATTGGATACCCCATTTCTTTTGTTCATTGCACACACTTCAATTCAACAATTCATTTATTTTTCAATCTTTTTCTCATTTATTTATATGGAGGGGTTCCATCTTTTTCAACCAGATCCTTCAAGGGCAAATTTCTAAATCTTTCTTACTTTCCTTCTTTAATTTTTCACCACACCCCAACTTAGGCTTTTGGCCTAATTGGCTATTCAAACGATCTAATGCTTCATGAAGGTTAAAGGTTATGGGACAAAGAATTTAAAGTTGTTCATGTTTCATGCAAAGAAATTGATAGGCTCAAATGGCACGAAACTAGGTTCACACTCTCACAAGGCCGTCATAAAGAGGTATACTGGCAATATTTGGTTCACTCTTCACAATTTGTGCCTAAGATTATCTCTATCATTCTCTCGCATTAGTCAATTGAACTAACAGGGCAAGTTCTAGGTATTACCAAGCACACATTTCAAGACAACGTTACCACTACAGAATTCAGCACAATCATCAAACAAGACCCTTCAATTTTAGCTAGCATGCAACGATCATCACAAGATTCATTTAAACAAATGGCCTAGTCACAATGAGATGCTACGAGTTAACATATAACTTATGCAAATCAATTTACTTCATCAGATTTGCACACACATATCGTTCAATTAAGAGAACTATTCAAGTCATTGGTATTGATCACAACTGACACTCAAAATATAAAGAGAACAACCACATTTATAAGCATCAAGAGGTGGAAAACCAACATTAACATTCAAACCAAACACTCAAAATTAACACCAATGGATCAAAACCAATGTGTACCATAAGATCCAACATTCACAAACACAATAGCCCAATACAAATAATCAAATCCATAAAATAGCCCAAAAGAGGTAGGTATGGAAATACCTCACCCCACCAAACTAAACTAGCAATTGTCTTCAAATGCAAAAGAAATAAACATGTCTAAATAGAAAACTGAAAAGAGTCAAAAGCCCCCCTGTCAGGCTAAGCAGGTGGTGAACTCTGCATATCAGTAACTCCATCAGTCTGGTCACCAAGGCCCGATACAACATTGTCCTTGGATCCATTTAATTCCACCATCGACGTATCCCTCAAAGATGCCTCAACAACTGTATGTATCATACACAACTGCATCGCGAAAACCCATCTCATCCTCATAAGTCTTGACCTCGGACTCAACATCCATATAATCCCTAGAAACATCTCCGGGAGTACTAGTCAGAGGAAAATCAGAACTAGCCGAGAACATTGTACTCGAAACCTCATGGAGGGTCACTGTGTCGAATAGCATCGATAGATCGGTGGATTTCAGCCCATCCACATCTCGGCGCAACCCAACAATATCGGCCTTCAAGGCCGTCACATCCTCAGAGGCACATTGTTCCTACTCACAAGCCTCCACTCTCATGGTAAGTGCGTCTAGTGCAAGTCCATCGGCATCGATCCTATCCTGATTCTCTCTCAACTCATCCCTAATCGGGGATAGGGCAGCAGCAATCGCTCTCTAAATCATCCTGGGGACCGCAGCCTCTACCTGGGAGGCACGAACATCTGTAGAGTGGGCCACGCTTCCCATCTTGTATAACATATCCTGGTGAATGGGGGTCGAGAAGAAGAAGCACCTGCAACAGCTGTTGAAGGGGGAGAAGTATTAGAACTAGAAGGAATGAAAGTGGAATTATCACGAGTACATGCAGGATCACTAGCCTTAGTAGGCACGATTGCCTCTGTCGGCAACATATGCACATCAATTACCGAGGAAGTATCCACCGGTGTAGCTCTCCTCTGCTTAGCCTCATCCCTCATGTACGTGACCTGTATGCTCCGGATGTTAGTAGAGGAAGTAGGATACACTTCCACATGCGTCTTCGCAATCAACAGAACCTGAGCACGCTTGTACAACTTTGTAATAAGAACTGGAAATGGGAGA
This sequence comes from Solanum raphanifolium, assembly GCA_036250405.1. Classification (NCBI taxonomy): domain Eukaryota; kingdom Viridiplantae; phylum Streptophyta; class Magnoliopsida; order Solanales; family Solanaceae; genus Solanum; species Solanum raphanifolium. The sequence goes on along the minus strand of JAJOOE010008415.1, from coordinate 48,950 downwards.
GAAATCTGACTCTGCTTGACCCTCATGGCCATCCCCTGCTCAATGATCAGGCTTTGGATGCCGGAGTATTGACTCATTTTGTGATGAAATCAATGTGTTATTGATGATCCTAAAACAGTATATGGAAGCCATAATCATATCCTTCTTTTCAATTGGTACACCTACATCTAGCCATGATGGAGTAGTATCTGAAATTAGCGGGGCCAACCAACCCTTTAAGTCATCCAGGATCTTCCTCTGTATCTGATCCACCATGTAGTCGATCACATTCATCATACATCCAAACACCTCATTGATGTCGGTGTTGCTGCATTTAATCTTCTTCCACCGCACTATCACATGATATACCGACTTGAACGTGCTAGATTTCTTCTTCAGTTTGGGCACCAGCTGACCATATGCAAAATAAATATCCCGGACCCAAGTAGGAATATAGGAGCCTCAGGGCTTGGTGAAGATTTTGAACTTGTGGAACTTGATTGTGTTCCACACGTATAGGTACCAATTTACTACTCGATTAGTAGATATCCACTTCTCCTCTAAAATGGTCCTCAAACCCTCGGCCTTCGGTCTATTCAATTACCGGGGTGGGGGTGCTTGAACTGGTGGCACCGGAGGAACCTGCTCAATAATCGGAGCTGGAGGTGGTGGAGGAATAGGATGCACTAGGATCCTTGCCGGATCATGTAGGGACTTGGAGCACAGCTCCGCTCTCCTAGTAAGATGAGTCCGATCATCGTCTGGTTCAGTAACGGAGGCCGATGATCTATCACCCTTGTTTCCCTCAGCGTCGGACTCTGAACTGGTGAGATGGGTGGCATTGACACTCATGTTATCAGATCTCTTCTCCACTAGTGGGGCCATAACTGGATCCTTTATTTTACCCTTTCCCCTTTTGGAGGACGTTTCATCAGTGTATTCCTAGAGGGTACAGCCTCGTTATTTCTCACAACTCCCTTAACACGCATGTGAGGTGGTTGATTTCTTCTAGCTACCTTGGGTCTACCCATTCCTGCAAAACAAAATCAAATACGTTAGACTTAATTCGAAAAATTTCAAAGTTGAGTAATTGTGCAGGAAATCTCCCTAAACCACTCGGTGAGTCACCAAAGCTATTCGGCAAGCCTAGTCGGGCTCGCTAAATGTTCCAAACTAAAAAAGTTTCAGAAATCAGCATATGTCGGTGATGTCCAAGGCCATTTGGTGGATCACCGACTCCATTCGATGAACTAGTAGTAGATCGCCGAATGTTATAGAACACTTTCTAAAAATTGGGGAGCAAAAGGGAGAATTGAAGAGGCATTCGGCGAGTCATCAAGTGAACTCGGTGAGCTCAGAAGTATTGTTTAATGTTAAAGAATGAATTCCACAATTTTAAAGGATAATAAGGCGATCCATGGATCATTAGGCAAACCGCCAAACCACTCGACGAGCCCGACCCAGCTCGCCGAACAGTCCAACGAGCACGAATTTGACCCCGACCTTCAATTTCTTACTTGAAGCCCACGAAAAAAAATTAAGCACCTATTCTATGCAATTAAGATCTCGGGGTACTCAGACTTCCCCCATTTTAGCCAAAATTGGTCAATCGACATCTTTTACTCTTTAAGAATGACGTCACCCACTCTATAATTGGGAAAAATCAGAAGATCAGCACAAACAGGGATGCTCAGACTTCACCCACACTAGACCGAGCAATAAAATCGACACAACCCAATAATTTTATCTTGGAAACACACGGGGTTTCATAGTTTCAGTCCAAAAATACGAAAGGACGCACGATACGGGCATACATCACCACCAAGCATTCAAACAATCCATATCACGCAAACACAAGGACAAGATAACAACCACACATTTGAATTAACCAAAATTTAAAGACGGGGCTTGGATAACCAACCTTGAGATTGAGTAGACAAGTGCTAGGCTAAAGAAATCGACACAAAATGCACCAAAGTCCACCCCCGAGTAATTGATCCCACATAAAAATGTAATAAGAACAAGTATGGAAATACAAAATGTGGTTGTGAAAGTGCAAAAGTTGGAAAATATGAAATGAGGGAGGGTTTTGAATTTAAAACGGTTGAGCCCCTTTTTGACCCTTCAGTTCGTGCACTAGTCGGCGATGAGCCAAATGGTTCTTTGGCCCGCCAAGTTTAACAGAACCTCTAGCTAGCTAGATGGTTCAAACAGCGATCCAGATAGGGTTCGACAACCTGTTCAGCGAGTCGATGATTGGTACTTGGGCTCGCCTAATTGCTCATCTTCCCAAAATTTTGAATTTTCAACCTGCACATTCAACACTCGTTGTTGAAACACAGTGTTAAAAACATAAAAGCTTGGGTTGCCTCCCAAAAAGCGCCTTATTTAACATTTTGGCACGACAAAGATACTCATTCAAGCTTTATTTTTGGGGCTAACCAAGTTATCACTTTGTAGACTCATTTTTTGCCTCGGGTTTAGATGAGCTGAGATTGGGCCCATTTGTGTTTCCAGTTGTTTGATGGACACCGAATGGGAAGTAATCGTCTGGTTCAAATATGATACGTCATCTTTCATCTCTTTTAGCACCTTATCCAATCCTTCCACTTTGTTGAGAATACATTCTAGCATATCCTCTTTTCTGAAATTTTAAGGATCATCCCTTTGTTCTTTTGGCTTTTAATGCTCATACAAGGTACATAGCGATCCTTGTCGCAATCCCGCTCGTTCCAGTTAGTCCCACGGTCACGTCATTCCCTATCACAGTCTCTCCAACCTACATCACTCTCTCCATTCTAACCTTTGTTCCCTCTCAGCCTTGGATAGTTCAGACGGAAATCTCCTCCTTGATTTGCGAGAAAATACACTTCTTCATTATATAGAGCCTCAAAGTGTTCATCATCGAGGTTCACCCCCACTAACACCAACCACATTCACAGCTTTAGAACCACTGCCCATGACATGTTTTGACGACAAATCCATTTGGGTCATCATCTTGGCCATGTTTTGATCTCGCTATAGGTCCTTTTTAATTTGTTCCTTTGTCATCCTAAAGGTTAAAGGAGACACTTGATCTTCTCTCGTGTACCAAGCACGATTGTTTTTGGTCATCCCATCAAGCAAAGTGGATGCAATTTCCAATGGATGCTACATGATTCCTCCTTGGACTAGTTGGTCAGCCACACCATTGTTAACTAAATCTAGACTCCGATAGAAATTTTGTAACAAAACGTTATTCAGAAGTCCATGACTCAGACATTGGAGAAGCAATTTTTGGAATCGTAACCAAGTCTCGTGGATTGGCTCACCATCAAAGCGTTTAAAACCCTGACTATTACCTCTCAATGCCATCATCCTCGAATGAGGGAAAAATCTTATGTAGAACGCCGAAGTAAGTTTGTCCCAAGTGGTAAATGAGTCCCTCGGTAGGTCAGCTAATCACTTAGTTGTCTCCCCTATCAGAGACAAAAGGATTCTGACTGACTCTTGCTAAATGTATATGAAAGAAAAGGGACCACAGACGTCCACAAAATTTCGGATGTGGTCAGGAGGGTCATCATGAGCCAACTCTTCGAATAAACCTTCATTTGAAGCAGCTGCAACATGGTGCTAGTCACGTGAAAAAAACATTTCCTATGACAAGAGGAAATCGGATAGCAGCCTCAATAGCCAACTGAGCTACATTGACATCGTTCAAGTTGCCGATGTAATCATTGTGTCCAAGCTAACTAGCGTTGCTTCCGTTGACACTAAGTTCGTAACCTAGTCAAAGGCAACCAACAACAAACAAAAGTAAATTGGCTTAACTACAACACAATAAGATCACAATAAAATTTCAATAAGGGAATTCTAAACCCAATAAAGAGTTGGGGTCGCTCACACAGAGAGTGATACAAAATGGAATTCAATTATGAAGTAAAGGATGTGCTCTAGTCGTTTGTAGAAGTAAACATTATCAAAGCTATTAAAGTAAATTAAAGGGGTTGACAATAAATGTTAGATGAGGGTTTAGAGTGACTATTAACAACTACATAAATAGAGTAGTAATAAAGTAGAGAGGGATTCTCGGGGATGTGATCAATTAAAAGCGAATTTCGCTATATGGTTGATTATAATTTACTAACAGTTGCTAAATATTAATGGGTATGCTAGGCTTTAAATGTGATAGCCATCTCTCAATCAACTAACTCGATTCAAGAGAATTCTCTCAAACCTCAACAAGCATAACAATATAAACAGCCCAATACCTAAATTAATCTACTCTCTTGAGCTAGATTGGCAGGATCGAATTTAGATTCACTGTCTCAAGCTGAATCAACGATAACTGATCACTACACTCATCAATCGATAGACTTAATTCTAAAACTTCTATCTGAAGCAAGCCCAGAATACTAAGTTAATATTGCATTTGCATCTACAATTCATGGGTTAATACACAATTATTAATCAAACTCACTTCAAATCAGCATTTAAATCAGTAAAACAATAATACCCATAAGTTAATTAGAACAATTAATAACATGATCACACCCACCAAGAATGGGGTTTTTAGCCACACATTAATAAAAGCAAGAAAATATTACCAACGAGATTCTCCATCAGTTGGGTAACAAAATTCAACTCTCTACAATGCTTGGAATCAACTTAAAATCAAAACCCAATTCAAAATTCTACTCAAAATCTACAAAACCATGTGTTTGGGTCAAAACCCCAGAAGTAAAAAGTGTCTCAACTCTTGGAACCGGAAGAATTCTTCTAGAACTTTTCGAACTCCTATAAAATCTTTTAAAAATCACATTTATACATTTCCAGATTTTTAGCCTTGTGACCAGTCGGCGGAGTAAGTCGAGCATCGCCGACTAGATACGCCAAGTTTCGCCATCCATTGTCGTCTTGACTTGCCTTTTTACCATTTGAGTTCTATATTTTTAGGCAATCAGAATCATTGACGCCGATTCATTCGGCGGTTAGCTGAAGTATCAATTATATCGCCAAGTTGACTTTTCCCCAAGGCTGGAACATTGTAACATTTTGCGAGCTCAAGGACCACTCGGCGATTCGCTGAGTTGTCTTGGTGATCACAAGAATTTCCCATCTTAAGCTTCTTCAACGTTTTCTCTCATTTTTGCCCAGTAATGTCTTTGCCTTGCTCTTTTCCCTTCATTCCTACAAATCAACACTTTAACATCAGTTTAGAGCATAAATTAGGCATTGAGGACAATAAAACTATGAAAATAAAGCTATAAATGAGTCAAAATCCCACACTCATCAACACCCTCAACTTAAACTTTTGCTTGTCCTCAAATAAAACACAATATAAATTAGCTCAACAAGGATACTACAAACAGTGCTACTCAAGACTCAACATGAATGGACAGAAGAGGTTCAGACTACTCATGCAATGTTTAATTGTGCACTCTAAGTTTCAAATTGTGACTAACCATTACCAAATAGAATTCAAGTTCACAATGCTAACTTCAAATGTAAATTCAAGCTCAACAAGAGTATTCAAATGCCATCACATCAAGAATGATTCCATGCTCACACAAAGCTCATCAAATTTTCAAAATTTAGGAATCAAAAGCAACTCTCACTCTCTAAAAAAAACACATGCATAATTTTTCCCCAAAGGCTTTCCCGTATTTTCCAATCAACGTGATATTTTCAAGTCTTGTAACGGGGTTGAGGGTAAAGGTATGATCATTTTGGCGTAGTGACTTCTACCTTCATGAAGCATGGCCTACATATCACTTTTTCTCCTTCTCTTCCACACTTTTTGATTTTCGCAATCCACCCTATGTTCTTTTAAGCATGACTCATTGGATACCCCATTTCTTTTGCTTATTGCACACACTTCATTTCAACAATTAATTTATTTTCCAATCTTTTGCAATTTTTTTATATGGAGGGGTTCTATGTTTTTCAACAAGATCCTTCAAGGGAAAATTTCTCAATCTTTTTTACTTTCCTCCTTTTTCACCACACCCCCAACTTAGGCTTTTGGCCTAAGTTGGATATTCAAATGATCCAATGCTTCATGAAGGCTAAAGGTGATGGGACAAAGACATTAAAGTTGTTCATGTTTCATCCAAAGAAAAGGATAGGCTCAAATGGTGCCAAACTAGGTTCACACTCTCACAAAGTTGTCACAAAGAGGTATAATGACAATATTTGGTTCACTCTTCACAAATTATGCCTATGATCATCTATATCATTCGCTCACATAAATCAATTGGACAAACGTGGTAAGTTCTAGGTATTACCAAGCACACATTTCAAGACAACCTTACCACACAAGACATTCAACACAATTATCAAACAAGACTCTACAATTGTAGCCAGCGTGAAATGATCATCACAAGATTCATTTTAACAACTGGCCTTGTCACAATGAGATGCTACGAGTTCACTTATGACTGATCCAACTCAATTTGCCTCATCGAATTTGCACACACATATCATTCAATCAAGAGCACTATTCAAGTCATCGGTATTGATCACAAATGACACTCAAAATTGCAAGAGAACAACCATATTTACAAGCTTCAAGAGGTGGCAAAACCAACATTAACATTCAAACCAAAGACTCAAAATTAACACCAATGGATCAAAAACCAATAGATACCACAAGTTCAAACATTCACAAACACAAAATGACAATAACAATAATCAAATCCATAAAAAAAACCAAAAGATGTTCATATGGGAATACCTCACCCCGCCAAACTAAACTTGAAATTGTCCTCAAATGCAAAAGAAATAAACAGATCTAAACAAGAAACTGAAAAGAGTAAAAAGCCCCCTGTCAGGCTAAGCATGTCATGAACTTTGCATATAAGTAAATCCATCAGTCTGGGCATCAGTTCCAGGTGCAACAAAATCCCGGGATCCACTAGAGCCAACCATCGACTTATCCCTCAAAGATGCCTAAACAGGTGTCTGAATCATAGCTCCCTCGAGGTCCTCTAAATCTCTATATACAGCTGCATCACGAACACCCAACTGCTCCTCATTAGTTTCAGCCTCAGACTCAGCATATGTATCATCCCTAGAAACGTCTCCACGTGTAGTAGTTGGAGGAATATCAGAATTGGTTGGGAACTCTCTACTTGGAACCTCAGGGAGGGTCACTTTGCCAAATAGCATCGAGAGATCTGTGGATTTCAGCTCATCCACATCTCGGTGCTACTAAAAAATATCGACATTCAAGGTCGTCACATCTTTAGACGCATCGTATCCCTACTCATAAGCCTTCACTCTCACAATGAGGGCATCTAGTTCCATTCCATGGGCATCAATTCCCACCCGATGTTGTCTCAACTTATCCCTAATTCGGGCTAGGGCAGCAACAATTGCTCTCTCAATCATCCCGGGGACTGCAACCTATACCCAAGAGACACAAACATGAGTAGAGTGGGCCAGGTGGCCAATCTTGTATAACATAGCATGTGTGATCGGGGGTCGGGAAGAAGCAGCACCACCTGCAACGGTAAAATGAGAGCAGTAGTAGAACCAAAAGGGGCAGAAGTGGAAGTATCAGCGGTACCTCTGGTTCACTAGCCTGAGGAGGCATGATTGCCTCTATCGGCAACATCTCCACATCAACTATCGGGGAAATATCCACCGGTGCCGCTCTCCTCAGCTCAGCCTCCTCCCTCATGTACTCGGCCTTTATCCTCTAGATGTCAACAGAGGAAATTGGGGTCACTTCACATCCCTCTTTGCAATCAATGGAACCTAAGCACGCCTTCACAACTCCGTAATAAGAACTGGATATGGAAGAGAAGTCTGACTCTACTTGGCACTCATGGCCATCTCCGGCTCAATGATCAAGCTGAGATTTAGACTATCACGGGCCATGATACGCCCCAACAAGACAGCCTTCGGATGCCCTAGTGTAACTCATTTATGATGGAATCAATGTGCTGCTGATAAACCCAAACCAGTATCTGGCAGCCACATTCATATCCTTTTATTCGATCAAGACACCTACATCTAGCCATGATGGAGTAATATCTGAAAGTAAGGGGGCCAGCCAACCCTTCAAGTCGTCGAGGGTCTTCCTCTATATCTGGTCCACCATGTAGTGGATCAAATTTATCGTACAACCAAGCACCTCTTTGATGTCGGTGCTACTGCATTTAACCTTCTTCCCCCTCATAACCACATGATCTACCGGCTTGAACGAGCTGGCCTTCTTCTTCCCTTTAGGCACCAGCTGCTAATAGGTAGAATAAAACTCCCTAACCTAAGTAGGAATATAGGAGCCTCGGGGCTTGGTGAAGATTTCAAACTTGTGGAACTTGATCGTGTTCCATACATTTGGGTACCAGTCTACTACTCCGTCAGTAGATAACCGCTTCTCTTCTAAAATGGTCATTAAACCCTCAGCCTTAAGTCTATTCAATGACTGGGGTAGGGGTGCCTTAATGGTGGCACCAGAGGAACCTGCTAAACAATTAGAGCTAGAGGTGGTGGATGAGTAGGTTCCACTGGGATCCTTGCCGGATCATATAGGGACTTGGAGCGCAGCTCTACTCTCCTAGTCTAGAGAGTCTGATCATCCTCATATTCAGTCACGGAGGTCGATTATCTATCACCCTGGTTGCCCTCACCATGGGAATCTAAAGTGGTGAGGTGGGTGCCATAGATACCTATGTTGTTGGAGCTCTCCTCCCCTGGTGCGGCCACAACTGGCTCTTTTCCTTTGCCCTTTCCCCCTTTTGGAGGAAGTTTCGTCAGTGTATTTCGAGAGGGTGCAGCCTCCTTATTTATCACAATGCCCCTAGCATGCTTGCAGGGCGGTTGATTTCTTCCAGCTACATTGGGTCTAGCCATTCTTGCAAATAAAAATCAAATACATTAGCCTTAATTCCAAAATTTTAAAGTTGAGTAATTGTGCAGGAAATCTCGCCGAACCACTCAATGAGTCGCCGAAGTCATTAAGCGAGCCAAATCAAGCTCGCCGAATGTCCCAAACTAAAAAGTTTTAGAAATTAGCACAGGTCGCCGATATGTAGGGCCATTCTACGAATCGCCAACTCCATTCGGTGAACTAGTAGTAGCTCGCCGAATGTTATAGAACACTTTCTAAAAATTATGGCGTAGATGGGAAGCTGAAGGGGCAATTGGCGAGTCGTCGAGCATAGGCGTATCCTCGAATGTTATAGAATGAATTCCACAATTTTGAATGATAAAAAGGAGATCACTAGTTCATTAGGCCAATCGCCAAACCACTTGGCGAGCTCAACCTAGCTCGCTGAACAGTCCAACATGCGAGAATTTGACCCCGACCTTCAATTTCAAACCCACAGCCCATGAAAACAAAATTAAGCACCAATTCTATGCAATTAAGCCTAGACCCATACTACCCATGACCTCGGGGTACTCAGACTTCCTCTATTTTGGCCAAAATTGGCCAATTGGTGTCTTTTGACCTTAAGAATGACGTCACCTGCTCTACATTGGGAAAAATCAGACGATCGCCACAAATGGGATTACTCAGACTTTATCCACACCAGATGCAACCCAATAATTTTATCATGCAAACACACGAGGTTTCACAATTTCAGTCCAAAAATATGAAAGAACACACGATACGGGCATACATCAGTAACAAGCATTAAAACAATCGATATCACACAAACACAACGATAAGATAACAATCACATATTTGAAATATCCAAAATTTAAAGATGGGGCTCAGATAACCAACGTTGATATTGAGTAAACCAGTGCTAGGCTACAGAAATTGAAGCAAAATGCACCAAAGTCCACACCCGAGTAATTGACCCCACACAAAAATGCAATATGAATAAGAACGGAAATACAAAATATGGTTGTGGAAGTGCAAAAGTTGGAAAATATGAAATGAGTGAGGTTTTTCAGTTTAAAATGGTTCAGCCCCTTTTTGACCCTTCCAATCGTGCGCTAGTCGGCGATGATCACTTACTTCGTCGACCCATTCGACGATGCGCCGAATGGTTCTTAGGCCAACCGAGTTTTACAGAACCTCTAGCTAGCTAGATGGTTCAAACTGTGATCTAGATCAGGATTTCCAACCTATTCAGTTAGTCGCCGACTGGTACCTAGGCTTACCTAATTGCTCCTCTTTCCAAAGTTTCAAATTTTCAATCTGCATATTCAACACCCATTATTCCAACACAATATTAAAAACACGAAAGCTTGGGTTGCCTCCCAAGAAGAGCCTTATTTAACTTCGTGTCATGACGAGGATACTCATTCAAGCTTCATTCTTTGGGTTAACTAAGGTATCATTTGGTAGACCCCCTTTTTCCTTCATGTTAAGATGAGATGACATTTGGCTCATTTGTATTTCCAGTTGTTTGATGTACACCGAATGGGAAGTAGGCATTTGGTTTTAAGATGAGACATCGTCTTTAATCTATTTATAACCTTGTCTGACCCTTCCACTTTATTAAGAAAACGTGCTAGCATATCCTCTATGCAAATATTTTCAAGATCAGCCCTTTGCTCTTTTGGATTTTGACGCTCATGTGGGAGTACATAGTGATCCTTGTCGCCATCCAGCTCCTTCTAGTTAGTCCCACAGTCACGATATTCCCTATCACGGTCTCTCCAATCTTCATCACGCTTTTTATTCCAACCTGGGTTCCCTCCCGGCCTTGGATAGTTCTGATGAAAACCTCCTATTAGATTTGCCAAAAAATGCACTTCATCATTATATATAGCCTCAAAGTGTGCATCATCAGGGTTCCCCCCACTAACACCAAACAAATTCACAGCTTTAGAACAACTACTCAAGACATGTTTTGCCAACAAATTCATTTTAGTCTTCATCTTGGCCATGTTTTGATTTTGCTCTTGAACCTTTTCAATTTGATCCTTTGTCATCCCAAAGGTTAAAGGAGACACTTGATCTTCTCTCATGTACCAAGCACGATTTATTTTGGTCGTCGCATCAAGCAGTGGATGCAATTTCTAATGGTTACTACATGATTCCTCCTTGGACGAGTTGGTCAGCCACACCTTCGTTAACTGAATCTAGACTCCGATAGAAATGTTGTAACAAGTTGTTGTTCAAAATTCCATGAGTCAGACCTTGGAGCAGCAATTTCTAGAATCATAACCAAGTCTCGTGGATTGGCTCACTATCCAAGCATTTGAAACCCTGAATATTATCTCGCAATGCCATCATCCTCGAAGGAGGGAAAAATCTTATGTAGAACGCCTCACTAAGTTTGTCCCACGTGGTAATTGAGTCCCTTGGTTGGTCAGCTAACCACTTAATTCGAAGTTGGCTAACCAATAATCGAAGTTGGACTGACTTTTGGGAGATGTCTTTGAAAGAAAAGGGACCACAGACATCCACAAAATTTTGGATGTGGTCATGGGGATCCTCATGAGCCAACCCTCTGAATAAACGTTTTACTTGTAGCCACTCTAACATCGTGCTAGTCATGTGAAAAACTGTATTTCCCATTACAGGAGGAAACCGGATAGCAGTCACACTACCCAACTGAGCTTCATTGACATTATTCAAGTTGCCGATGTCATCATTGTGTCCATGCTTACTAGCGTTGCTTCCGTTGACACTCATTTCATCACATGTTCAAAGGCAACAAACAAAAGTAAATTGGTTCAATTACAACACAATAAAATCACAACCAAATTTAAATAAGAGAATTCTAAATACCACTGGCAGCGGCACCATTTTTTATAACACTCAACAACACTTCATCCAATTCTAAGTGTAGGCGATCACAATCTAGTATGAATCCAAAAAAGAGTTGGGGTCGATCCCAAAGTGAGTGATACGGAATGAAATTCAATTATGAAGTAAAGTATGTGCTCTAATCGTTTGTATAAGTAAACATTTTTGAAGTTACTATAGTAAATTGAAGGGTTTGACAATAAATGTCAAATGAGGGGTTTATAAGAACAATGAACAACTACAAAAACAAAGTAGTAGTCAAGTAGAGAGGAATTCTCGGGGATGTGATCGACTAAAAGCTAATTTTGCTATACAGATGATTATAATTTACTAAAAGTTGCTGAATCTTAGTGCGTAGGCTAGTCTTTAAATGTGATAGCCATCTCTAGATCAACTAGCATGATTCAGGCGAGTTCTCTCGAACCTCAACAAGCACAACAATATAAACAGCCCAATACCTCAATTATTGTACTCTCTCAAGCTAAATTGGTAGGATCGAATGTAGATTCACTCTCTCTAGCTGAATCAATGATAACCCAATCACTTCAATCATCCATCGTTAGCCTTAATTCTAGAACCTCTTTTTCAAGCAATCCCAAAACACTACGTTAGAATTGCATTTTCAACTACAATTCATGGGTTAATACACAACTATCAATCAAGCCCACTTCAAATCAACATTTAAATCAGTAAAAAATAATATCCATAAGCTAATTAAAACAATTAATCACATTATCACACCCCCAAGAATGGGGTTTTAACCACAAATAAATAAAAGCAGCAAAATATTACCAACTGGATTGTCCATCAGTTGGGTAACAAAATTCAAGTCTCTACAATGCTTGGAATCAACTTAAAATCAAAACCCAATTCGAAATTCTACTCAAAAACTACAAAACCAAGTGTTTGGGTCAAAACCCCAGAAGTAAAAAGTATCTCAACTTTTGGAATTGGAAGAATTCTACTAGAACTTTTTGAACTCTAGAAAAATCTTTTAAAAATTGCATACATACTTTTCTAGATTTTCAGCCTTGTGACAAGTCGGAGGAGTAAGTCGAGCATCGTCAACTAGGTCGGCAATGCACCAAGTATCCCCATCCATCACCGTCTTGCTTCTTTACCATTTGACTTTTGTAACTTTAGGTGATCAGAATCATTGTCGTCGATCCATTCAGCGGTTCGCCGAAATGTCATTTCCATCGCAAAGTTGCCTTTTCCCCAGGGGTTGCACACTATAAAATTTGGCGAGCTGAAAGACCACTCAACGGTTCGTCGAGTTGTCATAGCGATCACAAGGATTGCCCTTCTTCAACTTCTTTAGCTTTTTCGCCCTTTTTTTCCCAATAATGTATTTGCCTTGCTCTTTTGCCTTCATCTCTACAAATCAACACTTTAACATCAGTTTAGAGCATAAATTAGGCATTGAGGACAATAAAACTATGAAAATAAAGCCCTAAATAAGTCGAAATCTCAGACCCATCATAGTGTCCCACTCATCATCGTGGTGTTGACCCAAAGCAGTAGAGTCGTGAGTAAAAATGTAATAAATAAGAATGGGGCAAGTTCAAGTGAGGGAAGTAATGATGATCTTGATAGTGAAAAGAAATCCAAAGAATCAACAAACAAAGCACCCAATGAAAATGAAAATGAAAATGAGCCCAAGGTTTTGTGTCTGATGATGCTAGCAAATCAAATGTCGGTGCTACTCCCTTTTTAGTAAATACAAAGCCGCTGCCTAAGGTTGTCCCACCGATACCTCAAAGTTTAAAGAAGAGAGATTAAGACGTAAAGTTCCAAAAATTCCTCTCCATTTTCAAAACTTTATCTATAAACATTTTGTTGGTGGAAGCATTGCTAGAAATGTCGGAATATGCTAAATTCATGAAGGAGTTGGTTACTATGAAAAGTAGGGTGAAGTTTGAAACCGTTGAAGTTTCCCATAATTGCAGTGTTATTAAGACAAGCAATGTTATTGTCAAGAAAGATGATCTAAGGGAATTCACTATTCCATGTACTATAGGAATGTTCCAATTTGCCAAGGCATTGTGTGATTTGGGAGAAAGAATAAATTTAATGTCGTATGCTATTTACAAGCAACTTGGGTTAGGTGAACCAAAATCCACAACCATGTGCCTCCTCATGGTCGACCGATCAATTAAACATCCTATGGAGCTCCTCTATGATATTTTGGTGAAGGTGGACAGATTCATATTCCCGACCTATTTTTTAATCCTTGATTGTGAAATTGATGCCGAAGTTCCTATTATTTTGGGTAGGCCATTCTTGTCTACCAGAAGAGCACTTGTCGAAGTGGAAAGTAGTGAACTGAAATTTCGAGTGAATGATGAGGAGGGTAAGTTCAATATATGTAAATCGATGAAGCAACAAAGTGACATCCATGTGGTATCGGTGATTACTGTGATTGATGAAGCTGTTGCTAGTGTGAGCAGTATTGCATGTATGGGTGAGTCTTTGGTTGTCGTACTTTTGAACTATGATGGTGAAGAAATCTAAGATTATGATGAAGTTGTAGCTCCTCTATCGGGTTTCGGGCCCAATTCAAAAAGTCCATTGAAGCTTGAAATTTATTTGAAGAATAAATCCTCCCGCAAATCCATCTATTGAAAAACCACCGATGTTAGAATGGAAGGCACTTCCATCACATCTCCGTTATGTATTCTTAGGAGCCAACAACACTTTTCCCGTAATTGTTGTTAAGAGTAGGCTTGAATGGTAAATACAAGCACTCATTAATGTGTTGCAAAAGTATATAAAAGCTATTGGGTGGACGATTGCAGATATTGTGGGGATTCCCTCAAGTATTTGCACTCATAAAATTCAGTGGGATAGTGAATGAAAGTCGAGTGTCGAGCACCAAAGGAGACTAAACCTACCACTACTAGAGGTTGTGAAAAAGAGATTATAAAATGGCTAGATGTGGGTGTTGTTTATCCTATTGCGGACAGCAAATGGGTGAGTCTCGTACAATGCGTCCCAAAGAAGGGTGGCATAATAGTTGTTCCAAACCAAAAAATAGATCGTGTACCAATGATGCTAGTTACCGATTGGCATGTATTCATGGACTAAAGAAAGTTGAACGCATGGACTGTGAAGGCCATGCTCTTCATGGATCAAATGCTTGACAGACTTGCACGGCGTGGTTGATATTGTTTCTTGGATGGGTACTCCGGCAACAATCAAATCTCTATTGCATCGGAAGATCAAGAAAACACGTTTCACATGTCCCTATGGGACGTTTGTGTTCAAAATAATGCCATTTGGCTTATTTAATGTGTCAGCTACATTTTGACGTTGTATGCTCTCTATTTTTGCCGATATGGTTGAGGACTCGATGGAACTATTCATGGATGACTTCTCGATTATGGGGGACACATTTTAAGCATGTCTTGATCACCTTGGGAAGGTATTGAAAAGGTGTGTTGAAACAAACTTTGTGTTAAATTGGGAAAAATGTTACTTCATCATAAAAGAAGGTATTGTGGTGGGACACAAAATTTCAGGAAAGGGTATTCAACTCGAGCAAGTAAAGGTTGAGGTTATTGCCAAGATGCCACCCCCAATCTCGGTAAAACGTGTCTGGAGTTTCCTAGGCCATGCCAGTTTCTACTGGAGATTCATCAAAGACTTCTCAAAAGTAGCTCATCCTCTGTGTAAACTGCTAGAGAAATAATGTGAGTTCAAGTTCGATGAAACTTGAATCAGAGCATTTGTGCATTTAAAAGAGAAACTTGTTTCAACCTCGATTATTGTTGCTCCGGATTGGAGTAACCCATCGAACCAATGTACGATGCAAGTGGGGTAGCTTTTGGCACAGTTCTCGATCAATGAAAGGGTATCTGTTTCATCTAGTGTATTGTACAAGTAAACCATTGTACATTTCTCAAATGAATTACAACGTGATCAAGTAAGAACTACTTGTCATAGTGTATGCCTTTGAAAAGTTCAAGGCTTATTTGTTGGGTACCAAAGTGATTGTTCGCACTGATCATGCGGTGATCCAATACTTAATGGCTAAGAAATATGTGAAGCCAAGGCTGATTCATTGGGTATTGTTGTTACAAGAATTCACTTTTGAGGTCAAGGATCGTAAAGGGTGTGAAAATCAAGTGGCGGATCACTTGTCAAGCCTCGAAACAAATATTGTTGTCTCCGGTGAGAAAGATATTGGAGATGCTTTTCCCAACTAGACATTGATGGTGATGTCAAATAGTACTCCGCCGTGGTATGCAGACTTTGCAAAGTATATTGTATGTGGTATTCTTCACGACGAGCTCAACTTTTATCAACGCAAAAGATTCCTTTTATGTTAAGAAGTACTATTAGGATGAGCTTTATTTATTTGGGGAATGTGCGTATAACATGATTAGGAGGTGTGTCCCGGAAGTTGAAGTAGAAGCAATTCTTAATGCATGACATGCTTTACTGGCTGGTAGGAACCATAGTGAAGTGCGTACAGCTTCCAAATTTCCTCAAAGTTATTATTAATAGCCATCATTATATCAAGATACAAACTCCTTTGTTAAGTGGTGTGTGAAATGTCAACAACATGGAGGAGTGTCACGTAGGGACAAGTTACCCCGCAATCCCATTCTAGCGGTTGAATTGTTCAACTTTTAGGGAGTACATTTTATGGGTCCATTTGTCAGTTCGTATGTAAATAAGTATATTTTGTTGGCTTTGCCTAATAACGAGGGCCGAAGTGTTGTGCAATTCCTACAGAGGTACATTTTCACAAGATTTGGCACCCCACGTGCAATAATTAGTTATGAAGGCTCTCATTTTTGGAACCGTTGTTTGCATCGTTGTTAAGCAAATATGGAGTTACGCATAAGGTTGCCACTCCTTACCATCCTCAATCAAGTGGGAAGGTTGAAGTGTCAGACCAAGAGATAAAGGAAATTTTGGCCAAAACCATTAACGCAAATAAGATTGATTGATCTCAGAAATTAGATAATGCTCTTTGGGCCTACAAAATTGCATTCAAAACTTCGATTGGTATGTCATATATCAATTAGTCTTTTTCAAATCATGTCATCTACCGGTTGAACTTGAGCATAAGGTAATGTGGACTTTGAAAGCCATGAATTTAAATTTGGGTGATGCATCCAAAGATAGAATTGATTAACTTCATGCAATGGAAGATTTGACTGCAACCATATGATAGTCCAGCCCTCTACAAGGAGAAAATGAAAAAAATGGCATGATGCCAAAATCCTTCATCACGAATTCAAAGTGGGTGACCTTGTGATGCTATATAACTTAAGGTTAAGGTTGCTCTCCAGGAAGCTCAAGTCAAAGTGGTCAGGGCCATTCAAAGTGCATCATATATTCACAAATGGGGCAATCGAAGTTGAAAATGAGAAAGGATCGTTATTTAAGGTGAATGGGCAACAACTGAAGCTCTATTTTGGTGAAAGTCCTAATATTTTGGTGAAAGTCCTAATGTGATGGTGATTGATGTGACATATTTGAAGGATGCTTGAATGCATCTCCATGTCGTGCCACAACTTTAACTAAGGCGCTTCTTGGGAAACAACTCATGTTCTATTTTTGTTGTCGAATAACTTGTTTGATGTGTAGGTGGAAATGCAATTCGCATTGGAAAAAGGACAAAAGGTGAGGGGTTGGCACATTCGGTGACTCACCGAACGGTTCCCGAGATAGCAAAGTTGCATCGCCTATTTGGAGGTCAGAAGAGAGGACTATTCTGGAACTTTCGACGAGCTGGAAAAATCATCAGTGACACCCTAAATCACATCGGCGAGCTCGACGTATCTCGCCTACCGTGTCGTCAGCAAGCCTAAACTTCTATAAAATTCGGTGAGATATAACAAATTCAGTTAGTCTAGACTCCTCCACCCTTAACTTCTTTGTCTATTTTTGCTTTGAGGGCACTACTCATTTCTTTGTGTGGGGTGATGGTATCTTGATACCTATCCTCTTTGTTGTAGTTTTATTTGCGTACTTACTTTGTTTTATTGTTATTTTGTTATATTAAATATTCTATTTTGCAGTTTGTTTTTGGTTAAACTCTCTTGGTGTGAATAGATGTCGGTTTTAAATGATTAAATCTCTCTTGATTTGTGTGTTAGTGATGTGTTGTTCTCTTGTACATTTAAGTGTCGATTTTGATCAATATCGATGACTTGCATAGTGCTCTTGATTGAACTATGTATTTGTGCAAGTTCAAAGAGACAATTTGAGTTGCATAAGTCATGTGTGGACTCTTAGCATCTCATTGTAACTAGCTGGGTTGTCAAGGTGAATATTGCAATGACCATTGCACGTAACCTTAACTTGTAGAATTCTGACCGATGTGAGTGTTTGATGCCATGTGTGTTGAGGTCTACTTTAAAGTGTTCTTGTTGATACTTAGAACTTGCCCCGTTAGTCCAATTATTGGTGAATCAAACAAATGATCTTAGGCAAAAGTTCTTGAGAGTGAGCCAAATTATTATACCCTTTTATGTGACCAGCTTGTGAGGGTGAGAACCTAACATGGCACCATTTGAGACTAATCCTTTCATTGGATGAAACATGAACATAAATTGCCTTATCCTCCGTACCTAAAACCTTTGTGAAGCATTGGTAAGTTTGAATAGCCAACTTAGGTCAAAAGCCTAAGTTGGGGGTGTGGTAAGATTGAGGAAACAAATCGAGTAAGAAGTTTGTCAAATTTGTCATTGGTTGCGTGTGTGGAAAAAGATAGAACCCCTCCATATAAAAAAAGAGAATAAGAAAAAGAAATCAGAAATTTGCATTGGATGTGCTTTGTGTTTGAAATAAAAGGGGTGTTCGATGAGCCATAATAAAACTTTTGGGTGTGAATGAGTAAGCCAAGGATGGGTTGTGAAGACAAAAAGAATGAAAGGAAAGGAAAAGAAATAGAATTTGTGACATGCTTCATGAAAGTAGAAGTCACTGAGCCAAAATGATCATATATTTGCCCTCAACCCTATTATAAGCCTTGAAAGACCTTTTTGATCTTGCATGAGCCGAGTGTTGTGTTGATTGGCAAAATACGGGCAAGTCTATGGGTAAAAGCATGAATATGTTTCTCATTGTGAGTGTGAGAGTTAATTTCGGTGCACAATTGAACACTGCATGTATGGATTGAACTTTAACACCTCAGAAATTAGTAGGTTAAACTAGAGCCTAAACGTGAGGGTTAACGTCAAGAGTGATAGAGGGCAAGGGGATAACTACCTTGGAAGGGTGAAGGAAAACATTAATTTCCTTTGGACCACTCGGCGAGGGGCAACACCATCGCCCAAGTCACTTGGCGATTAGCCAAGTAAGCCCTCATTAACTAGTGGGCACCCCCTCCCCTTTGGCCTAGCTACTGGAATATTTGGTGAGCTAGGTCGGGGCTCGCCAACCCGATTGGCGCATCACCCAAAGGGTCCTCCACATCGCCTAGTAGACTGCCTCAAAGTTGAGCAATCTGGAAAATTTGGTGGAGCAAGGGTCCACTTGGCGTGCCAAATCGGGCAGGTTCTCAGCCTTTGAGTTAAAGTCTTAAGGGTCTTCAATTATTTTCCCTAAATTGATATGATTAATGTTTTACTCTTTCCCTAGTAAAGTATATAATCTTTCTATGCTCAAATTCCCTCAATTAAGTCATTTTTCCTAGAATCTAAAAGAAAACCCAAATCAAAACCCAAAAGAGTTCATCATCTCCAAAATTTCTCTCTCTAGAAGTCCAAAGAAGAAGAAGAAGAAGGGTGAAGCTAGGGTTGAGGAATCAATCTTTTTCTTATCAAATTCGTGGGAAAACTTCACCAAGGTATGGTAGCTCTTCATCTATGGGTAGCTTTCACCCATAGAGCCCTTCCAAAACCCCCAACTTCAAAGCTAGAAAACCCAAAAGTTAGGGTTTGACTTCAATCTCATGGATTCCTTTTAAATTCCTTTTTAATGATTGAATTATGTTTGGTTATGGATATATTGATGATTTTATATGATTTTAAATTGAATTCCTCAAGAATCCTTGATTCTATTTTCCAAATTGGATCTTAAAGTGTGGGTATTGATTGATACTAGTAGAATGTTATAGAATTATGCATGTTATGAATTGATTACTTGAATCATGTCATTATCCATGGCTAATGTAGTAATTCTAGATGGTTTGATTAACTATGATCCATGGTCCTTGAAAGGGAAAATTATGAGAATTATGTATGATCATGATATTTTTGTACATGCTTATGTATACTTGAGAATAATGTGATTATGACTATGATGAATTGTGGTGTTGTTGAAAGACTATTCTCACTACACACACCTATGAATGAAGTATTAATGAATTTTGCATGATTATGATAATGATGATGTGTTGATTGAAAGGCTATTCTCAATTATACACTAATGAATGATGAAGACATGTTGTGAAAGGTTTTCTCACAATATGGGGATTCTTGGGTTGAAAGGTTATTCTCACCTATTAAATAAATGATCTATCTTATGAATGATGGTTGATTGAGTGTGTAATCATTTCTTCCATAATAATGAACTCATGTAATGAAATGACAAGTACTCCGTGGGGAATAATGCTTAACACCGAGTGGATATTGATATGAGATGGAAGCCCTCACGTGAGTTGAGGCGGAGTATCTAGTATCAATCTCCTTGTTCCATAACTATGTTCCCTCATAAGTCTTTAGCAAGTGGATCCAGATAAAAGCTAAATTAATGGTTCTACCTTAGGCAAGTAGGACACCATTTTCGGTGTGGGAGACACCGAATTCCATGATTTGCTCACATGGTCTATGTCGGTTAAGGCTTACCCCCACAATGAATGATTATGAACTATGGCTTCTCAATAATGCACTACTTAGTGTGGGTGGGGGTATGGGACTTCATCCATGCATTGCACAAGTAGGCTTTGAGAGTAGTTATGGTGTGTTCCTTTTATGTTATGAAGGTTTTATGAAATGAAGTACTCTTAATGTGGATTGTTACTATGAGTTGCTTTCCTATATATGACTTGTTAAAGATAAATGTTTCCTTGTCTATGAGTAATAACTAAGGATGATATCAAAGAATGGTAAGTATGATTAAGATGGCCTAAAAATGGTACTTAGTATACATGGGATTATGGGATCTTCATCTATGCATTGCACAAGTATAAGTTAGGGTGTGTTATGAGATGGTTCTATTATGCTATGATGATTTACATGAATATGTTTATGACTTATGCTTTTACACTAAAGTTCATGACGATTTTCAAAATTGGCATATAGCATGGTTTTCAACTAAAATGTCATTTTTAGCATGTTTTCAAGGTTTTTATGCATGGCTATCATACTTAGTGCATTTTTGTACTAACCCATATTTCTTCTACATTTTTCACAAAGTGTAAGGTCCGGTTCTTAAGGCGATTTTTTATTGGCTAAAGCTTGAATCAACTATTCTCCTAGCTTGTGGTGAGTCCTCATGATTCGAGGACGTATGAATCATTTGTAGTTCCTTTCTAGTATTTCGTTTTCGGATTTATGTTTAAAGGGTTGTGACCCTATTTGTGTTTCATAGATTGTATGAGATGGCTAATTGAGACAAGTTAGACTTCTGCTTGCGTTTATAAAATACTTTGATTGTATGAATAAAAGTTTTAAAATTTCCGCATCATTTCTTTTATCTTATGTGATGTTATGTTAAGGCCTTGTATGAGACCTCTTCGAGGTCAAGTGCTCCGTGTTACATCTAGGGTGTACCCCTGGATCGTGACATAAACTTTGTGTGCATTCATGTTTAGTCTTGAGTAGCACTATTTGTATACATCCTTGTTGGTCCGAATGATCTTATGTTTTACTTGAGGACACGCAAAAGTTTGAGGTGGGGGTGTTGATGAGTCGGGAATTTTGACTCATTTAGGGATTATATTTTAGTGAATTAGTGTCCATGATGCATGTTTTATACTCATAACTAATTTTAATTTGTTAATATGCAACAATGATGGTTTGAGAGCAATGCATAGACATTACGGCAAAAAAAAGGAGCGGAAAAGTTGGAAAAGTTGAAGAGAGATAAGCTGAAGATCAAAAAATCTACTCGATGACTTGCCGTGTGTGTTTCCAGCTCTCCAAATGTTCCAGCATAGCATCCCATCTCCAAGACAACTTGGCGAGAGAACTTGTGATTCGGCGATGCGCCGAATGGATTGGAGACCCCGATCGAGATAGCCTAAAGTCCAGAATTAATTGATGTAGGAGCGAAGAAAAAAAGGCTAGGGAAGGAGAAAATCAGTGGATCGTCATTGTAACCCCCCGGATTCATAAAAGGTCTTGATTACCATTTTTGAGAAGTTGCAAGTGCAACCACGGAGGCCAACCATGTCCATTGATGGAACTACGGACTGTAGGTATGGTCTGTGGACTGGTCACCCGACCACAAACCACGATCCGTGGTTAGGGGTCTGTAGATCAGGGACCCAAATCCCTAAAATCTCTTAATCTATTGACAGTCCACCAAGATGGGCCGTAGGTCAGACCACGGTCCGTCGATTGGGGTTCGTTTGTGGTCAACTGGCAGTTATTTTCAGGGTTAGTTGGGTCTTTTTCTAATTAATTAATTAATTACTATACTATGTCGTTTTGCCTATATTTAGGACCCCTATATAAGTTTTTTTATCCCCAAATTTCCCAATAGAAATCATTCTCTCCAAACTCACCAAAAAGAATAATTCTCAAATAATTCTCTCTCTAGAACCTAAAGAAGAAGAAGGATTCATCTAGGGTTACAAGTCAAGGTTTTAATTCCTCCATTGAAGGCTAGAATTTAGACTTAAGTTATGATAGTTTTCATCCATTGATTCCTTTGATCCATGGAATTCCGAAATTCCTCTATTTCAAAAGATAGAATTTCCCAATCGAGTTAGGGTTTTCTTCAATTGTCATGAGTTCTTTTCATTATTGATTTGAATGATATAATTATGATATTTTATTCACGTATTGATGAAATAACATGGTTTTATGATGTTTTTCCCTATGAACTCATGTAATCCCCATGTTTTCAAGTTATGAATCATATAATGTGGTATTTCGATCTTCAAGGAAGACTTTAATGAATTTAAGCATGTATTGCAAGCTTTACATGAAATTATGATGAAATCCAACTCTAACCTATGTTTTATGTGTTGATGATATAGAGTTTGTTTTGAACATCAAGAGGTAAATTATGAGCTTATGCATTTTCTTATGAAATCTATGCAATTGTTTTAAGGGTGCTTTGAGAGTGAAGTACCAATGATGATGTTGTTGTTGTGTCGTTGAAAGGATATTCTCATAAACACATAACTAGCATGATGTGTAAGGTTTTCTCACATAGTAAGGATTCTTAGGTTGAAAGGTTTTCTCACCTAATTGAATCAACAAGTAAGAGCTATCCTAATGAAACTACCTTGGACAGGTTATCCTAGGATATCTTTCCATGGATAATGAGAATAAGTAAGAAATGACTATTCCGCGGGAATTATACTTAGCACCGAGTGGATATTGATGCGAAATAGAAGCTCTCCCGAGTAGAGGCTGAGTTTCTAGTAGCAATCTCTGTATCCCTTAAACTACTTGCCCCCGTAGGATAATTAGCTAGTTGATCCACTTAAGCTAGAAGTTCATGGTTCTACTTTCGGCAAGTAGGACAACCCTTTTCGTAGGGGACACCGGGGATCATGTTATAGCTCACATGGTCTCTATGTCGGTTAAGGATAATTTCCTCATTGTTACAACGAAAAGGAAGAAGAACTTCAGGTCTACAAGGTGTAAATAGTAGGAAATAGCAGTTGTAAATTGCTACAGAAAATCTGAAAGTGAAGAATAAGGCTTAAGTTTTCTTGAGTTCAATTTTTTTCACTAGATATTTTATTACATATTGTGTATTTATAGATAAAGTGTGAGAATTACAACCACATAATAAGCAAAGTATCTCACACCAGATTATGTACCTATGTGGCTCACTAACCACCACTCATTTTAAATCAAGACTAACATATCTACTACAAAATATCTCCAACCTAGGAGTTTCTAGACAATTCTTACTTTTATAACATAACTAATACAAAATATCTACAACCTAGGAGTTTCTACACAAATCTTAATTTTCTAACACTCCTTCTTAAGATTTTTCATTTAAACTCGTTGCAACAACCTTTGAAACTCAAACTTCTTAGTGGAAAGAGCCTTGTTCAGAATATCGGCCTGCTGATCTTCACTGATGCAATGCACCAACTTAACTTCACCATTCTTGTCGGCATCTCTTAAAGCATGAAACCTTATGTTGATATGCTTTGTTCTTCCATGTTGCCCCGAATTTTCAGCTATCGCAATGGCTGATTTACTGTTCACATAGATCACTGTTGGTTCTTTTGGCAACAAATTCAATTCCAACAAGATCTTTCTTAACCAAATTGCTTGATTTGTAGCAGATACAGCAGCGACATACTCAGCTTCTGCTGAAAATTGTGCTACAATATGTTGCTTGTTTGTGCTCCAAGAAAAAATTCATGAACCAAATGAAAAATAGTAACCAGAAGTGCTTTTGTAATCATCCAAACATCCACCCCAATCACTATTTGAATAGCCAATAAGAGCTCCATTCTCCACATTTCTATACCATATTCCATAATTAATCGTCCCTCTAATGTACCTTAACACCCTTTTAGCGGCTCCAAAATGCGTAGTACTGGAACTTTGCATATATCGAGATAACAAACTCACAGCGAACATTATGTTTGGCCTAGAAGCTGTTAGATACAATAGACTTTAAATTAGACTTCTATAAACTTTTGGATCTTCCCTCTCTTCGCCATCATCCTTCATTAATTTGTCATTCACAACAAGTGGAGTTGCAACAGCTTTGCACTTGTCAAGCTTGAACCTTTTTAACAGATTTAAGGCATACCTCTTTTGGGACAAGAAGTTCCTTCACAAGATTGAGATATCTCCATTCCCAGGAAAAGCTTCATTTCTCCTAAATCGGACATCTCAAAAACTTTTAGCATTTCATTTTTAACTTCTTGAACTGCAAGAGGATTTTCACCTGTAATCATCAAATCATCGACATAAACTGATATCATAATCAACATCCCATCTGCTTGCCTTTTGAAGTACAAAGTAGGCTCATTTAGGCTTCTGTTGAAGCCTTGAGACAGTAAATGAGAATCCAACCTACTATACCAAGCTCTTGGGATTATTTAAGACCATAGAGAGCCCTTTTAAGCTTGTACACCTTGTCTTCTTCACCTGCAACTGTAAAACCTTCAGGTTGTTCAACATAAATGTCTTCCTCAAGCAATCCGTTGAGAAATGCAGATTTTACATCCAAATGGAAGATTTTCCACTTGTATTGTGCTGCGAGAGCGACTAGAAACCTTACTGTCTCATGCCGTGCAACAGGATCAAACGTTTCTCCAAAGTCCATTCCAGGCTACTGAGAATAGCCTTTAACTACAAGTCTAGTTTTATGCTTGAAGATGGAGCCATCTGGATTGAACTTTGTTCGATAGACCCATTTGAGATCGATAACATTCTTCTCTTCTGGCCAATCAACCAACTCCCAAAGTATCATTTTTATCAATCATGGAAAGTTCCTCCTCCATTGCTGAAATCCACACTTTGTGGTTTGCTGCTTCTTCAAATAAGGATGGTTCAACAAGAGCAAAATTGCATTGTTCATAAACTTCTACTAGTGATTTGGTCTTCAAAATAGGAGAGTTTGTAGTCAATTCAACATCTGAACTGTTTTTTGTTCCAGCAATAGGACTAGACGGAGTATCACTTGCAGCTGAAGTACTCCCACCTTGGTTCTTCACAACAGTATCTCGATCCCAATCATAGTGGCTAGACTCATCCACTACAAGATCTCTACTAACAAACACCTTCTTACTACTAACATTGTACACTTTGTATCATTTTGCAACTGTACTATAGCCTAACAGAACACACAATTCTGCCTTGCTATCTAATTTGCCTCTTTTGGCATCAGGAACATGTGCATAGCATACCGAACCAAATACCTTTAAGTGTCTTACAGACAGCTTGATACCCTTTCATGCTTCAAATGGTGTCATGTCTTGGACTGCTCTAATTGGTAATCTATTTAGCAAATAGACAACGGTATTGACTACTTCAGCCCAAAGGTATTTAGGCATCTTCTTTTCTGCCAACATGCATCTCGCCATCTCCATCACAATTATGTTCTTCCTCTCAAAAACCTCGTTCTGCTGTGGAGTGTAGCTAATAGTGAATTGTTGTTGGATACCCAAATCTTTACAATACTTGTTGAATTGATACGAAGTATATTCAGTTCCATTATCGGATCTAATATACTTCAATTTACAGCCACTCCCCCTTTCTACCATAGCTTTAAATTCTTTGAAAACAGAAAACATTTGATATTTGCTACTAAGAAGTCATTTGAGTGAGATCATCTACAAAGAGAACAAAATACTTGTTTCCACTCAAAGAATCCATCCTCATTGGTCCACATAAATCTGTATGAACCAACTCTAGCTTTTCCTTAGCTCTCCAAAGACTTCCTTTAGGAAAGGATCGTCTATGGATTTTACCAAATTGACATGACTCACAAACATCTCTACACATGTCAATTTTGGGTACTTCAAGCACCATACCCTTTGATTGCATATACACCAGTGAGCTAAGATTATAATGAACCGAACCTTTTGTGCCAAAGCCAAGTATCGCTCAATTCAACATTAAAAGAGCAAGTATCAATAGAATAGTATGAAATTGGAAAGGAATTGTCAATCATGCAAATTTAGCTACTTCACATCCTTTAGGATCATAAATGACACATTGTTTGTCCTTAAAATTAAGAGAAAAATTTTTATGAAGCAATTGAGCAACACTTAACAAGTTTTGAGTCAAATTTGGCACATAAAGAGCATCATTAATAATTTTCGTACCTTCATCAGTAGGAAATTTTACTGACCCTCTATCGTGAGCTTCCACCAATGCGCCATTTCCAAGCTTCACTTTGGTTCTGTTAGAACTGTCCAAGGTAACAGATAGACTTTCATCAATCGCCATGCGCCTTGTGCACGCGCTACCAGTATACAATTTACATTGGTCAATATATGATGTGTGTGAGGCCATGAAAACCTCCTCCTCTGATTTTCTAACTTGGTGATCATCTGCGAAATTCACTCGATGGGAAGACTGACCACTTTGATTTTGCTTTTGCCTACAATAATTCTCAATGTGACCATACTTCTTACAATATCTACATTGAATTGGAGACCTCTTTGAATTCTTCCAATAATTCTTCTCTA
Source organism: Solanum raphanifolium (assembly GCA_036250405.1). Taxonomy (NCBI): domain Eukaryota; kingdom Viridiplantae; phylum Streptophyta; class Magnoliopsida; order Solanales; family Solanaceae; genus Solanum; species Solanum raphanifolium. The sequence continues at coordinate 21,966 of JAJOOE010008415.1, read as the reverse complement.
AGTGGTTTGTCTTCTTACAAAAGCCACAAGGTGGAAATTTTCCTTCTATCGATGAATCATCTTGGTTTCCACCAGATTTTACCTCTCCAGATTTATCCAACCAGACTTTTCTGCTTTCCTTTTGATGTTTGAATTTATGCCTTGCTTGAAAGGCATCTACTACTATCCCTTCACTTCTCATAGTGACCCGTTGCTCTTGGACTTGCAATTTGGAGATTAGTTCGAGATTTATAATAGTAGTCAAATCACAAGACTCTTCAATAGCTAAGATTTTTTATTCAAACTTGTCTGGAAGGCTGACCAAGATCTTCTCTACAACTTTCTGATCTGGAAAGGTTTCACCAAGTATTCTTATCTAGTTCACAATCTCCATAAGCTTTGAAGAGTATTCTTTCACACTATCTGAGTCTTTCATCTTCAAAAGCTCAAACTCACTCTTCAATGCTAAGAGTCTAACACACTTTACTCTACTAATGCCTTCAAACTCCTCATTTAACTTATCCCAAGCCTCTTTGGCTGTTTCACAAGTCATAATCCTCGTAAACATCACGTCCGTAAGACTTGAATGTATGCAGGTGAGAGCTCGTGGGGATCTAGTCACCAACTCATCATACTTCTTAATTTCATTGAGAGTTGCATTAACTCTCACTGGCTGGACAGCAGGTTCTCCAAGCTCAACAACTGCCCATAAGTTGAGAGCCTTTAGATAAGCCTTCATTTTGATGGCCCATATGTGATAATTCCCTCCGGTAAAAGTCGGAGGACCTGTCGTTGGTTGATTTTCAGGTGCCATGAATTTTTTTCAGCAAGAAAATTCAAGAAAGAATAGAAAGTAGATGAGCGAAACAAACAAAATTTGACTAAGATCCTTTAGTAAATAGGCTCTGATACCATGTTCCAACGAAAAGGAAGACGAACTTCAGGTCTACAAGGTGTAAATAGTAGGAAATAGCAACTGTAATTGCTACAGAAAATTTGAAAGTGAAGAAGATGGCTTAAGTTTTCTTGAGTTCAATTTTTTTCACTAGATGTTTCATTACATATGGTGTATTTATAGATAAAGTGTGAGAATTACAACCACATAATAAGCAAAATATCTCACACCAAACTATGTACCTATGTGGCTCACTAACCACCACTCATTTTAAATCAAGACTAACATATCTACTACAAAATATCTCCAACCTAGTAGTTTCTAGATAATTCTTACTTTTCTAACATATCTAATACAAAATATCTCCAACCTAGGAGTTTCTAGACAAATCTTAATTTTCTAACACTCATAACAAGATGAATAATGAACTAAGTTACTTCAAGAAGTATCGCATATGAGTTCAAAGGTTTTAAAGATGATATTAGCTTGCATTGACCATGTTTTACGAAGGATATTTTCTAACTCCTTTTATATTATGTTTAACTTGGTTAATTGCATGTTATGAAATGAAATGTCCCCTTTTGACATGTTTTAAATGTTGTTTATGCATGGTTATTGTACTTAGTGCATTTTTGTACTAACGCATACTCTTGCCTACATTTTTCCCAAATGTAGGGTCCGATAGTCAGGGTCATCAATTTCGAGGCTAGGTGTTGATTTTGAGATTTCTGAGCTTTGGTGATTCCTCATGCTTCGAGGACGGAGTTTTATTGTATTCAGTTTCTTTTATGTATTCCCCTTTTAGACATGATGTATGGGTAAGCCCAATTTCATTCTATTGTAGTAGAGGGATCAATTTGAGCCTCTTTTTCTCTAATCTGTTTGTCTTCTTATTTGTTTTTTTCCTTCTGATGAAATATGAAGCTATTCTCTTTTTGGTGTATGAACACTACATTACATGATAGTACAAATAGAAACCTAAATCAATTAAACTATGTTACTAAGACTCTTTAAAAGTGTCACCGAATGCGTGTCGTATTTTTGGAAAGTTCGTGCAACTTAGCATTGCAACAAGACTGGAGACATTTCTTATTTTTATGGTGGTTTGGACCATAATCAAGAAAAAATATCTTATAAGCAAGCATAAACTTGAATATCTTAGTGGGGATACTTTTTGTTTTCAATGTGACCTTTTCCTATTTGAATTCCTTATAAGATTTTCTTTAGTGCGAGAGTTCTAGGTTATTGATTTTGTATTGTTTTGAAAAATTGTAATTGGCGATAAGGTCGACGTGGAGTTTCCACTGGTAAAAGATAGCCGTAAATTTTAATCGTAATTGGTATCATCCATGACTTGATTATCATGTTTCACGATGAACCCACTTCTGATCTAGATTCCACCCGTTAGTGCCCCATTTTCAAGGTATATATATATGTAACTTCTCTTTTTAGATATCCTTTAATTTGTTTGTAACTTTGATTTATTTCTTGTGGGTTTTTTATTATCACTACAAAAAAATCAGCTTTTACCGACGAACGAAATCCGTCGCTAATCTATGATATTCCGTCGCTAAACATGATTAGCGACGGATTAGCGACGGAGTATTGACTGTTACTATATCGCTCGTTAATAATCTCTTAGTGACGAAAAATATGTTTCGTCACAAATTTAGCGACGGACTAATCCGTCATTATATTTATAAATTCGTTGCTAATTTCACATTTCATTTCATCAGTTTTAATAAATTCGTGACAGATTTTTCGTCGCTAATCCGTCACAACATATTCCATCGTTTGAGCAAAGCACATTTGGTGCAAAACAAGTTCGTCGCTGGTCCGTCGCCATATTTGTTGCTAAATTTTTTCTTGTAAATTTGATTTATTTTGTTTTCAATATGCTGCTGATATAATTCAAATTAAATTGCTAAATACCCCAAAAATAATAAACATATAAAATAATATCATAGATGGTTCAAAATATATAGAATATCGAAATCTCATATTTTTTATTCAAAACATCCAAAACAATGTATCAACTGTTCTTAAAAGAACCTACATTCATCAAATATTTTTACTGCAGAATTTGTACTTTCCAAAAAGCAAACAATAAAACAAAAAGGGATACGATTGTCACGTGAAACTAATTAAGGATCAACCTCGTCCTCATTAGTAGTAGCTAAAGGAGGCACTAAGGGTGTCACTGTTGATGGGTTGTCAATAGGAGTACTCCTTTCTTGTACCCTCCCCATAACAACGGGAAGAAAGTGATTAGTAAGTGCAGGAAGCATTTGCTTTACAAACTCATCCATATTTGTTATCGGTGTTGATTGAGAAATTGAAGGAAGTACTGATGATGAGGTAGAAAGTTTCTGCCTGTTGTAACTTTTGCTTCAGAACCAAGATCGTATATTCTTCTCTTCTTTTCTCCCCCCACAGCTTGATAAAATGCTTCACATTGATCAATATCAGCTTGAGACACTATTTTTTTCCGCAATATTTCTTCATATTTTTCCTGTATTAAGTAGAGGAAAAATGAAAGCATTAAACATTGGGAATAAAATATATTTTGAAGGCAAATACAAAAACATGCATAACCTTTTAAGCATTAGCATTAATGTACAAATTGGGCCTTCAAATTTCACGCTATGAAATTTAACAAACTATGGGATCTAATATATTTCAATTGGATCAAGTGAGCATATTGTGAGAGATCATGAGGGAACTTAGTTGCTAATTATGGCAACAACTAGACAGTCGAAGAACAAACCAGCTATAAAGTGCAAGATCCTAATAGGAATGTGTTTTCCCTGCATGTTGTTAAGAAATGGATCAGCAGCACAATTTGGAGAACCAGAATTCATTTAGTGTTCATAAACAGATGCATTATCCATAGAGAATGATCAACTTCATACGAACATACCAACATTTCATCGAAATAAAGAAACAGAAGGAAGAATCAGACGACAGATCCGTAGAAGTTCCATTTCATGTATATGAACCATATGATCCCATCTAAGAAAACAATTCATTTCATACCTAAACAAAAGTAATACACACTATAGATATCAATATTTTCTGTTTTGATCTTTCACTGTTCAATTATTAGTATTCAACACAATTGCTTAAACCTTTCAATTTCACTAAGGAACGGAATTTTCAAAAGCTCCTTAGCAGTTGGCGTGTCATCTGGATTCTCTCTAAGACAAGAAAGAACAATCTCCTCAAACTCCTGCGAAAACACTCTTTTCTTTCGTTTAGCAAAATCCATCACTTTCTTGAGTATCTTATCCCTCTTGATCATCATATTTTTAAGTGATTTTGGAAATTTCTTCATAACTACATAAGAAGCTTCTGCAATATAATAATAGAGTTTTTGGCCAAAAACATCCTTACACTAAACGCATAATTTAAGGTGCATCCTTGAACTATGCTTGTTAACAAAAAGCATCCTTAAAGTGTAAAAAATTTGGCAGTTTTCATCCTGCTATTAAGCTCCGGCAAAAAACTAACAACACCTACCCTTTGGCTGCAATTCACATGAATTTTCGCTAAAATCCCCAAATTACACAGAAAGAAGGTCGAGAAGAGAATGCTAAACATGAAAGGAAACCCCCTATACATAATTGGAGGCCAAAATACAAGCTGACGATCAAACAGGAAAGACAGTTGTAGAATGTGTATCATGTTCAGCTAACACATCAGGTTTAAATAGAGGAACAAATCAAATTGAGAGTCTTATTGCAAATATTTCGGTAACTAACAGGTTTAATGGATTGATTGATACAGCTAATACTCAAATGTCCTCAAACTTTCATTCCCAAATCTTCTTTCTCAAGTGTCTCTGATTCTATGCACTGTTTAGTTTCAGTTTTTACTCTTTCTGACCAATTCCATTATATCTACATTGGGTGGTAAACATCAATTATCAATGGAGAAGATACTATAGAGGGCATGGAATAGTTGGCATGCTTACACGAATAGCTGGATTACTTCTACCTGAGGACTTGCCATGACCTCTTCCTTAAGCCATACCTATATACAAATATAATAGTGTTGTTAAACCAAATTAGAGAGAAACAACAAATTAAGCAAAACGCATAATAATGAGAACTATTACAGCAACAGAAATTAGAATGAAACAGTTATCACTAGTACAAAATAAAGTTCAACTACCTGAGTGAAATACTTTTCAATTAAGTGAAAGTGTGTTGAAGTATTAAAATTGCCGCTGACGTAAGCTTGCAAATAAACAGAAAGAACTGATGCCTGTAAGTACAAGAGTGTAATAGCTATCATTGACTTCTATCAGAAGAGATCATATAAATTAAGGAACAAATTATAAAAGAACCATGGACTTCTATTGGAAGCTTTACACAAAGAATTAGTATAAATCTATAGAAAATTTGAACACAACTACAAGATACTAGGGAACTGGAGAAACCTTTTGAAAGGCTGAAATGCTAAATATTATCAGATCATATGATTTTGATAAGGAATCTGGACCTAATGGTTACACTATGCTCATCAAAGTAATATTGATATATAAACCATTTACATCAGAACTATCACATGATTAAGTCAAGTAATGCCATTCATTTAAGAAAATGATTTGTTGAGCTCAACAATTTAGAAATCGAGAAGGCACATAACACACTTCAGCTCAAGAATTAGTAGAGATCTGTTGAACACACATTGTTAAAAGTCGAGAGTTAATTGATTTTAATATGGTATATCTTGGATGAGTTTCCTAACATTTAGCATGACTTTGTCATAGACTCATAGTTAAAGTCAGCTCGAATTTCTTAATCTTTACGCTAAGCAAACAAGCTCATCTACAATGTGGAGTGTGTATTGTTCTTTTGTAAATCTTTCTTTCGAGTAGATCAATCTGAGCATTGTTGGCAAGCTACAGAGTGCTCAAACTAAGGAACCTCTCATGAACCCACCCCTACCCTACCCTATTAATTGTTTTAAAATATTAGCTATGTCCCGCCCTGCCCTGCCCTGCCCTACCCCGCATTGCCCCGTTTAAGTATTTCCCCGCCCTGCCCCATTAAACCTTTACCCTGCCCCGCCCTGCTCTTGACCTTCCCCATTGCCATCCCTAGTAAACTAACATTATTTATTACTAGAAAAACTTATCCAACCAAAATTATAAACAGAAAAATTAAACCAACACATTTTTCTGGAGAAAAAAAAAACGCTATTATGGAGGTAAGGGAGGGGGAGAAAAAGAGTGATACCTTTTAATGAAGCGAATCAGGTTGACAGCCACTAGTCACAAACAAAAAAAAGCTATCTGCAGTATAAAATAAAACATAAATCAGTGTGCAATTTACTTTGCAAAAAAAATAAATCAGTGTTGAAATAAGACATCAACACTAAGCACGCTGCTGCAGAATTGGAGCTGTTAGATTAAAGTAACACTTGGTTATAAATGCAAGAGAGTAACTACATTATGCAAATTTGTTTCTCGTAAGACTGGTGTCACGAGGCACACTCTTAATGCAGAAAGAGCAGGCAGACTAAAATAAACTTATTTCTTGGTTAGCTCCAAAGGAAATGAAGGTTGCTTTCTTTCCATGTTTAGTTATCCTATTATGCGCTCTAGCAGTAACAAACAGGTTGTCACTCAAACGTTGAAAATCAGAGGTGTCCATGTCTCGAAATATCTTGCTAGTGCACTAGAAAGAGACAGTAATTGTGTTGTTGCAGACATAAGTGGTGACACTAGTAAGTTTGAGTTAGCAGCAACCAAGGATGTTATATTAGATGTTGAGAAAAATCATAGAGGAAAGGGGGCAAATGGGGGTGGAAGTATTGCTCGTCAACCACATACTCAAACACTACACAAAATCATTAAGTTGTAATGCTAAAAGTAGCCCTCTATCTCAAATGTTTGAGTTTTCATCAAGTCTCTAGAGAAGAAAACTGGAACCTCAAACACTGCACAAAATCATTGAATCTTTTCTTAAAAAACCCTATTTTCAGTACACCCAAACTTCTAAGCTCCTATTTTCAAAAAATTTCAACCTTACTTCCCGAAAACTGGAACTTCACGAAACCCTATTTCCCCAAAACTGGAACCTCAAATACTGCACATAAATCGGGTTTGATTTTGCACAACAACTATTGTCCCCAAAACAAAATACAATACTAAACTAAACAATTAATTGATTGAACTAAAAGAGTACTTACTTGTTACTAGAAGATTTACTTTAAACTTTGAAGGCATATAGAGCTACTGAAGACAGAGGAAAAAAAGAGTTAAAAAGAGAGTTCATCCATTGAAGATGGAGAGATGAAGAAGAATGTGGTCACTTCATCGATCGGAGATGGAGAGGTTGAGAGCTCACTTCTCAGATGAGAGTTCCATTAGAGAGGTTGAGAGCTCACTTTCTTCAGATGAGAGCGTAAATGTTGAAATGAAATTTTGCCCTAGAACATATGACATAAATAAATTTTGCAACGGACGTTTAGCAACGGATTATAACATTCATCGCTACCAAATAAAGATAATTATATAGATTAAATTCTAGCGACGGATTTTTCCATCACTATATAATATAATTTTATAAAAAATATATTTAAAAGTTTAGCGATGAATTTTTCGTCACTAATTCCGTCGCTAAATATTAATTAAATTTCTCACGATTAATTTGTTGTTAAATCCGTAGGAAATTTTGGGCGCCAAACTTTCGCGCTGATATTTAGCGATGTAAAAAATATTCCGTTGCGAATCCATCACTATATCATAACTCAAAAAAAATATTTGTAATTCTAGCAACAAAATGGTAATTCTGTTGCTAATCCGTCGTTATTTAGTGATGGAATATAATTCGTTGCTAAAATCCGTCGCTAAACGCTGTTTTTTTAGTAGTGTATTTTATATGCATGCAAATGATTTTATCTTGATTGTATATCTAATATCATAGGTGTAATGGAGTATAGCTTGCTCCATGCATTCACAATCCTCCAATTCATATCCAACACCTCAATCATAAATTATTGACTGATATTCATTTTTCAAGTTCCTCCTTAATAGTAAGATGCCTTCGTAGTAGCAGTTATAAAGCGAAACATTAGATGTTAAATAAAAGCATGTCATCAAATCCTCATTCTATCGCCAGGGCTCTTTTCAACATGAGTTGTAATGGTACTATTTTTATTTCTTTTCATTGTGTACATGAAATTTTGTTGAAACATGAGTGACTTTTCCAAAAACTAGTACCACCATTCTCACTTGGACCTAAAAAACCTGTGCTTAAAATATTTTGATTTTCGAGCACAGGTTTGTCAGTAAAAAAAATTAAATGGATTCAAGTAGAGTTTTCTCGAAAGTATCAATAAGCTAGACCCATGCTGCGAGAATAGAGAATATTTCATTTTGAAGGTAATTAGATCTTGATTTCTTTTTCATGAAACCGTACAATCAGGCACTCAAGTTAGTAGTCCCTCTTTTAACTCATGAGCAATGTAGATGTGTTTCTTTCGCTAAACAAATTTTAGCGGAAAAGGATTTCCACTTTTTTCTGGAAAGCAGAAAGAGTAGAATTCATTCGATAGAGCTTGTTGTTCTTAAGAATGGTTCGGGTGGGGGATTCTCTTAAGAATAATCCTACTTAATATTTATTTTTGTTTTTAGTTTACTCATGAGAATTTATCTATATAATTTTATATTTGGTTATGTGATGTTAGAAAATGGATGATCTAGCTAAGCAAAATATATGAGATTAATTCTTTTAAGTTTGTCTTGTTAATTCCTTAATATTGTAGCATGAAATGTAGTTTAAGTGAGAGTTACTTCATTATTAGATGATCTCACCTAAGTTGCGAATATGGTAACATTTCTCCAAAATTACCTGCAATCCTGATTCTACTGCTCAATAATCTATTATTGTAGACTTCATGGTCTAACTCCTATTCATGCGTACTATTTATTTTGATGTTCTTCAAGTTCTTTAGATCCAGAATTAATACTAATGTGCCTTCTGCACTTTTTCATGTTGAATGTGGATGTAGGTGCTGAGATTAGGGAGACGATAGAAGGCGAAACTTCTAAAAAGTGAGGCATGAAAGGCGAAGATAGAAAAAAAAGGTCCTTTCCTCTCATTTATACTTTTTGTTAAATTTAATTTTCTAAATTTACGGAGTTTTTATTTACTCTATTCATCAGTTTATAATATCATTTTTCGTTTTGCTCAAAATTGACATATATTCAATAAATGGACACATGATTAACACCTTATCACTTTAGAATTCAATTACAACATACACAATGAAATCACACTAGCTAAGTGGTGTATGGGATGATAGGCTGTAAGCAGACCTTATCACTACTTCGTAGAGGTAGAGATACTGTTTCCGAATGACCCTCGGCTCAAGTCACTTTATAATTCAATTATGTCTTCCGAATGATTAAAGAAGAAAAGTTTTTGTATATTTTGATTGTTACTGTAGATTCAAATTATGTGTCCCTATAGATTGAGCCATGTTATGCTAGCCTTGCATCCTAGGATAAATGTTTTACAAACGAACTAGTGTTTCAAATGATTGCTACAGACATCTACTCCTTTCCATAAAAAGCATAATAAGTTGCAATAGTCAGTCAAAAATTTCCTATAAGCTGTAACTGATCTACGTTTTTGAGGGATCAAGTGACTATTAAGTTCTGTTGGAAATGAAACTTGAGCAATTAACATGTCGAGTTGTGTTTAAGTGACTATTACTTTTGTATTGAATAAAATCTATCTCAACGCTGATGAGTAGGACTCCTCAATTTATATATTTTTTCTCAGGTGGAACGATAGTTCCTCCCATTATTATAATATATCTAATTTTATTTCCTCTTCTCTTTTTGTATTCAAAGTTTATAGTTTGAGATTCGATTCACCTCATTGCAGGAAAGCACCATCTTGATCGACTACATTTGCACCAGTTATTGTCCTTGTGATGCAAGAGGGAACATGTATCACACATCCTAAATGTAATTAGTAATGACTTCTGCAGTTCTCAACTACCGATGCATTGTGAAAGTCTAATACAATGTGCAGTATTAAAACCTTTTTTATGAGCATTGACATCATCCTTAAAGCTAACAATGGAACTCTGAGGATGTAAATTCAATAAACATACTTGACCGCTAAGTTAAAATGAAGGTTCAGTAAAATTCGGGTACCATTTCTCCTTTTAAGTACCTTCTATAGATTGATACTTATGTGTGTGTGGTATGAACAGTTTTCATGAATTTTACTGCTTTGAGATGGAAAATCATTTTGTATATTCTCTGTGACTAAAGATGTTTGACTAATTTTGAGAAGTGTAAAGAAAAAGAGAATGAGCCTTAAGTTGGTTGCAATAGATTTGTTTGTTTGATAACCTTTTTTTTAATTCAATATTTAAATTTAAGTAGTAGATATTTTGTCTTTTCAACTTCAAATCTTATCACTATCATCTGAAATGAATGAACTAGCATAAGTTTTGTTGGAATGTATGCGTCCACCTATGTAAATGGGACCAGGTCCTCAACACAGTTACAATAATAAACAGTAAAGAACAAAAGCTAAAAGTAAAGATTGACAATCAACTTTACGTGGAAACCTCCTTGCTCAAGGGAGTAAAACCACGATCTGGCCTGCCAGGACTTTTCAAATTGCTTTCACTAATCTTCTCAAGCAAAAGTAAAAGTCAGTTTACAAACTGAGATTAGCCTACTAATCCCAACTCTAAGCAATACCTCCTATTACTTAATTGAGCCAGAGCAGATATAACACTGCCCACTACACTGATCCTAACCGATTAGTATAGCCTTCAAAGTAAGAAACTAAGTTACCATTAACCTAGTTCTTACAATGATTCACACAAGTTTGAAACATTTCTTTCACAAGTGAAACGAATCCTACAATATAAGCACTATTACAAGCAGACAAATGCAGCTGGTACTGAAAGCAAATAGAAGCACTTCTATCAAGTCCCTTGCTGTTTTGAAGCTTGAAAGTATCTCTCTTTGAATGAATGAGTGAATAATGTTGTTTGTTGTTTGATATATACCATGAGGAATTATTATCCAACGTACAAACAACCTCGTCGCTTCTGATTGATGAAGTACTCTGCAACTTCACCAACTTTCTAACGCAGACAGTTTTACAGTTGTTCAGCACTTTGACACTGGACGAGTATCCATACTCTGCAGAGGACTAGGTCCCTACACTTGTGAGGAGATCATCAAAACATTTAGGAACATAAGCCTTTATCAGTTTCCCCCTTTTTAATGATGACAAACAACCTTCATTAACTCCTCATGAGTGAAACAAACATTCATTCAATTTCAGTCACTGGTGTTCCCCCTTAATCGATTCCCCCTTAATCAGTTCCCCCTTAATCCTCGAGCAAAATTCAAACAAAAGTTTCCCCCCTTTTACATCATTGAAAAGGTGGAGCAGTAAACATATTAAAGTTAAAATGTGAGGCATGTAAGAATTCAGGGCCATGGGCCACACAGAACATGTGTATGACAGCATGAAGAGATAATCAAACCAGCCACGAACAAGGCAAAAACATAAGCAACATTAGATCACAAATACTGACCACTGTAGTCAGTCAAAACAATACAAAGTCATAAGAGTTTAGGAAAATAAGGTGGAACAACAAAAAAGACAACTAGAGAGACAAGACACATTTAAGACGGAGGATGGGAGGGATTAAAGGTGCGCATCAACATCATCATGCGCTCATTTGCACTTTCATAGGCCTATATCAGTTGCTTGTTTAGGGACTTAATTTCCTCATTGAGAGAGGCATTTGTCTCCAGCAGCATTTTGTTTTCATCCCTCAACTATTTGATCCCCTGCTCATGACCCTCACTAGTACCAGGTCCCCTAGAAATAGCCTTCTGCAATTCAGACTTGTGCCTAGTAGTTTCAACTTCCTTGTCGCTCAGAATCATGGTGAGACCATTCACCTCCCTCTTAAGAGTAGCCTGCTGCTCCAATACATCCGCCACTTGAGATCTGCCCCTAGCCTGTCCCTCAATGCACTCACATTCTAGTAGAGTAGACATAGTGAACATCTGCTTTGTGGTACCAGGTACCCTTTTTCCCACTAGAACTCCAAAATGGTTAAAGACAAAATTTAGAAAATACCCATAGGGAATGTCGTGCTTAGAATTTTTCCATGTCATTACTATAGATGCTCATCAAGCTTTTCCATGAGGAAAAGATCGGCAGCAGAAGCCACTGTTCTCTTTTCAGTCCTGGGCACCATTACTTTGTTAATGAACTCGAACATCAACTGATACTCCCCTTTACGAAACTTCTTAGGGAGCCCTGCACGCTTGGCATCTCCTCGTTTGGTAGCAAGCTTCGAGAAATCACCAGTTGGTTTACAGCTCTCAATAGTTCGAATTCCTACCACAGGCACTCCAAGAATGATTCCTAGAGTCTCTTCATCAAGATGAATCTCCACATTCTTGACAATGGTTTTGATTCCACCCCCTTCCAGTAGTTCCATCTTATATAAGAATTCACGCACTTTAGGTTTGTGCTGGTATGGAACTGGTGATTCAAAAAATGATTCCATCCTTGAATAATGACAACGTCAACCAGATTGGCCATCCCAAATTTTGTTAGAATGTCAGGATCAAAGACTCTTCCATTCAATACTCTTTGTTGCTCCATTTTCTCTATCCGCTCCTCTCTAGTCAATTCCTTTTCTTCGATTTGATCTCTAACCCTGGGACCAGGTCCCTTTACGGGTTGTTCCTTCAACTGCCTTTTCCTTTTTACAAGAGGTGTCTGCTTTGCAACCTTCACCCTCTTTGCAGGTGATTTCTTTCCCCCTTTTTGATTCCCCTTAGATTTAACCCTTTCTTCCTCAACTTCTCTTCCCCTTTTTGCCACATACTTGGCAGCATCCTTAGATTCAGTTTCACTATTCTCAATGGACAGGGGAGCAGAGGCAGGTTGTTTAGGTTCAACCCCTTCTCTCCTCCTCTTTCTATTTCTCTCAGTTTGGGCTTTGCTTGTCGCAATCGCACTCCCCATAACCTTTTGAGTTTCACTTCTTGTAACATACTTTCTTCTGTCTCCTTTAGGATGAGTCAGTACCAACTTTCCCTTCCTTTTTCTCTATCGCTCATTTTCTCGTTTAGCAAATTCATCAACAATGGCAATACTAGGTATGCCTTTAACTGTTTCCAACTCAGGGACATTTTCTTGAGATTTGTTTCATCCTCGCATTCCTCTTGAGTTCCATTTTAGTGGAATCTTTTCTTATTCTTCCTTATCGCTCCCAACACCTAAGGATTTTGGTGTTTGGTCGAAGATAAGTTCACTTCTGTGAAGGACCTGATTCGGTGACCTCAGTTCTTGGTCCAACAATGTGGGTTGAGTATCTCTTCATAGTGAGGCTAAACTTTGAACAGCCACTAGTTCTGCCCCTGCTGTTAGTATACAAGCGTCCGGACCCTTTCCCTCTGGCAGATCTCCTTCAAACAGCCTTTCAGTTATGGTAGCCGACACAGCCATAGACCAAACCTTTGTTTCTTCAGAAAGAAGTTCAGCACTAGGTTTTGCCACAGATTGAGCCTCTGAATTCTGAGATTTGTCACCAGACAACACTAGGGTGGGAGAATAGACCAAGACTTCGTCAGACGGAGGAACAGAAGAGGCTGTGATTTCAGTCTGATAAGTGAAAGACTTATCCATTTCACCAGCCCCACTGATTGGAGTAGAGGGAGAATCCTCAGGAATAGGAATGGAGAAGTCGAATGAACTAGGGTTTTCAACTTCTTGGAAGAGTGGAGTCTTTGAAGATGACTCAGAGTTAGGCATTTTGAGGAGAAGAGAGAAGCAGAATATGGAGAGAAAATTTGAGATTTTAGAGGAAGGTTTAGGATAGACGACCTTTGATTTTGAATGTTGAGAGAAATTTGGAGAGAATTAGTATTTAAAGTTGAAAGGGATCGGGTCCCAAAAGTGGCGACCTTTGGTTTTAAAGCGACAAGACATTTGAAACTGACGTGATGAATGGGCGAGTGACACGTTGCAATGATGTTGACGTTTAGACAGTGTAGTATAAATGATACTAACCTCATGAGGACCAGGTCCTTCTTTCAGTTTGTAACTCTCCCTGTGTGATTTAATCTTCCCTTCAGCTAGACATACCATGAGTGTATACCTGCATTAAGGTACCAGAAATGAATTCTTTTATGACACATATTAAAATATTTATAGATACATGCCCTCCTTAACATAATCAATATGGAGGATTTTTGTGCAAACTTGTCAAGGAATTAGATGATCTTGTGCATTCCCAGCCTCATCCTATTTTTGATGAAACATTCTTTACTCAAGGGCTTTGTAAAGATGTCAGCCAATTGATCTTCAGTCTTGTAGAATTTCACACCACATGTTGTTTTTCAACATTGTCTCTTAGAAAGTGATGCCTCACATCTATGTTCTTTGTCCTCTTGTGCTGGACATGATTTTTAGCCATGTTCATGGCGCTGGTGTTATCACAAATGAGAGGAATAGTGTTTGTGAGTACACCAAAGTCTTCCAATTGCTGCTTAATCCACAATAGTTGTGCACAGTATGATACAACAGCCACATACTCTGCCTCTGCAATAGACAATGCCACGGATTTGCTTCTTTGTTCCCCATGAAATCAAAACTGATCCCAGGAAATGTGCCATGCCTGATGTACTTTTTCGATCAACCAGAAAACCTGCATAATCAGCATCAGCATAGCCTGTAAGATCAAAAGAGTCACCAGTAGGGTAGAAGACGACCAGGTCCTGAGTTCCCTTCAAGTATCTCAGGATGCGTTTGGCTGCCTTTAAGTGAGACTTCTTTGGTGCTGGTTGAAATCTTGCACACATCCCTACACTGAACACTATGTCTGGCCTACTTGCAGTGAGGTACATGAGTGACCCAATAATTCCCCTATACATGGTCTGATTGACTTTCACGCCATTTTCATCTCTATCAAGTTTCACAATTGTGCTCATAGGAGTGTCCAGCACCTTTTCCACAAGAAGATTAAATTTCTTGAGCAACTCTTTGATATACTTCTCTTGGCATATTGAACCCTTGAGAGGTTTGTTTGATCTACAAGCCTAGGAAGAAAGTGAGCTCACCCATCATGCTCATTCGAACTCACTACCCATCAAAGCAACAAACTCTTTGCATAGTGGGTCTGAAGTAGCTTCAAATATGATATCATCAACGTACACCTGCACAATCAGCAATTCCTTACCTCTAGATTTCAAGAACAAAGTGTTATCAATTTTACCTCTCTTGAACCCATAGGATAGCAGGAATTTTGATAGGTGTTCATACCAAGCTCTGGGAGCTTGCTTTAACCCATACAAAGCTTTGTCCAGTTTCAACACATGATTGGGCAGGTCTGCATCTTCAAAGCCTAGGGGTTGTTTGACATATACTTCTTCCTTTATATTCCCATTCAAGAAATCACTCTTGACATCCATTTGAAACAGCTTGAACTCCATCTGGGCTGCAAACGCTATTAAGATTCTGATGGCTTCCATTCTTGCTACAGGGGCAAAGGTCTCATCATAATCAATCCCTTCTTCTTGATTGTAACCTTGCACCACAAGCCTTGATTTATTTCTAGTAATGGTGCCATGCTCATCAAGTTTGTTTCTGAAGACCCATCTAGTCCCAATAATAGTTCTGTCAATTGGTCTGGGGACCAGGTGCCACACTTTGCTTCTCTCAAACTGATGAAGTTCCTCCTGCATTGAAGTTACCCAGTCTATATCCTGCAATGCTTCTTTGATGTTCTTTGGTTCAATGGATGATATGAATGCTGAGTGAGCAACTAGATTTCTCAATTTAGATCTAGTTTGAATTCCTGAGTCAAGTGGAGAGATGAGATTGTCCGGTGGATGTGAAGATTGATGCTTCCATCCGGACATTCTGGTAATCTCTTCTTCTCTGTCAGCATCAGAATCACCTTCACCTTCTTCAAGATTTTGAGACACTATTTCCTGTGATGAACCTGAGAGACCAGTTCCTCCTGAGTGTTCTGCATCCTTCTCTTTTGTACCCTGATCATCCTGCTGCTTGTTCATTAGTTCCTCAACCTCGTAGTCCTTATTGTTCTTATTTCTTGTACCCAATTCATCAAACTTGACGTGCATTCTTTCTTCAACACAAAGATTTCGTTTATTAAACACCCAGTACGCCTTGCTTGTAGATGAATACCCAACAAATACACCTTCATCACTTCTTGCATCAAACTTGCCTAGATCATCATTTCCATTATTCAACACAAAGCATTTGCACCCAAATGGTCTAAGATGAGCAATTGAAGGTTTTTTGTTATTTAATAGCTCATAAGGTGTTTCTTGATGATGGATCTGATAAGACACATGTTTGTCACGTAGCAGGTTGTACTCACTGTTTCAGCCCAGAAATTCATTGCAAGTCCTGAATCGATCAGCATAGTTCTAGCAATCTCCACCAGAGTTCTATTCTTTCTTTCAACCACTCCATTTCGTTGAGGAGTTCTTGGTGCTGAGAAGTTGTGATTGATTCCATTTTCTGCACAGAACCCTTCAAGTAGATAGTTTTCAAACTCCGTTCCATGATCAGATCTGATGATGGCTATCTTGCCATTTATCTTCAATTGGATGGATTTGACAAATGTGATCAGTTGTCCAGTTGTCTCATCTTTCATTCGCAGAAACATGTTCCAAGTGAACCTGGAAAAATCATCAACAATGACAAGAATATATTTCTTACCTCCTCTACTTTGAATTCTGATAGGTCCACATAAGTCCATGTGGAGCAGCTCTAGAGGTCTGGTTGTACTGACTCCCTTCTTAGCCTTGAATGATGACTTAATCTATTTCCCTTTAACACAGGCATCACAGACTTCGTCATTTGAAAACTTTAGTGTTGGCAATCCGCAGACCAGGTCCCCTGTAACAAGTTTGTTCAGCAATAAAGTACTCGCATGACCCAGTCGCCGATGCCACAGATCTGCATCATCAGTTTGAGCACTTAAACAGGACAGATCATCTCTCTCAATGGAATCCAGATCTGCAACATACATATTTTTAACTCTAGTAGCAGACATGACAACCCTTTTGGTAATGTGATTTGTAACCAAGCATTTATCAGCCATGAACTTGACTTCATTTCCTTTATCACAGATTTGTGAAATACTCAAAAGATTGTATTTTAGAACATCCACATAGTGTACGTTGTTTATTGAATTATCAACAGATCTCCCTATCCTGCTAATACCAAAGATAGAGCCCTTCTTTCCACCACCAAACGACACACCACCACCTTGGTGTGCTTTCAAAGAGAGGAAGTTTGAAGTGTCTCCAGTCATGTGCCTTCAGCATCCACTGTCCATGTACCAACACTGACTCCTTCCTCTCTTCTGCATAAGAATCACTTGTTAGATTTAGGAACCCACTTCAAATGGAGCTCCCAATAACTATCAAAAGGCTTAATAAGAGACCTTCATGTCCAGGAGGGCAAAGTGTTCTTATTGAAACGATAACGGGGACCATGTCCCTTGTGTTCCCTTTTATCATTGTTTTCATATCTGACAAATTTCACATGCTTTTCTTTTGCTCTTCTCAGACTCTTACACTTTTCTTTTAGATGACCATTACACCCATAGTGAGTGCACAACAGATTGTCAGATACGGACACATATTTGCTATGAGGATTATAGGGAGGTTCTATTGGTTTGTATCCCAGCCCTTTCTTTCCATTGAAACTCTGATTGGACAGGTTAGAGAGTATCTTAGAGGAATCAGTCCACTTTAGAGAGTGGCTTAGCTCCTCCTTGATCCTACTCAGATCCTTTCTCAGTTGGGAATTAGTTTCAAGAGAAGCAACTAGCTTAGACTCCAAAATTTTAAGCTTTTCTTCCAATTCTTCCTCAAAGATTCTAAGCTTTCTCTTTCAACTCTCTGAAGTACTAGGATCCTCCTTAGCAGTTATATTACTAGTTTCTAGAGTACCTATCCTTGAGCTCATTTCATAAACTTGAGACATGAGAGCTGAATTCTCATCCTCACACAAACTCAATTTTTCATTTAACATTAAGTTTTCAGTGGTTCGTTCATCAACGGAATCAATAAGCAGGGCAACAAGTTTCCTCAATTTTTCAACAGGAAAATTTTCTAAATCATCCTTAAGATCAAAAAGGGTTACCTCATCTAGATCTTCCTCATCACCAGACTTAGCCATCAAGGAGAAAATGGAGTTGAAAACATTTTCATCATCTTCAATGGCCATCATTGATACATCCTCATGGCTTTCTACATCTTCTTCTAACTCATTTGAATCATCTCCCCATACAGCAAAGGCTTTTCTCACCAACTGATCAACATGAGCCTTCCTCCGAACATTGTCTGGAACCAGGTCCCTCTTGCGAGATTTGATGTCATGAGTTTCCTGCCTTTGACTGGGGCAGTCCCTCATAAAGTGACCAGGCTTGCCACATTTATGGCACAGATCATTTGCAGTAGCAGTTCTACTGGTAGAGGCTTTCTTTTGAAACCCCCATGCTTCTTTATGATCTTTTGAAATCTTCTTGTGACGTACGCCATCTCATCCTCATCATCCTCAGTCACATCACTTTGAGATGTTTTCAAAGCAATGGACTTCTCCTTCTTTCCTTCCTTCAAAGTCATCCCCTGCT
Source organism: Solanum raphanifolium (assembly GCA_036250405.1). Classification (NCBI taxonomy): domain Eukaryota; kingdom Viridiplantae; phylum Streptophyta; class Magnoliopsida; order Solanales; family Solanaceae; genus Solanum; species Solanum raphanifolium. The sequence continues at coordinate 3,401 of JAJOOE010008415.1, read as the reverse complement.
TCTTGTTCATCTCGTAGGTCTGAAGATTCCCAATTAGTTCATCCATGGAAAAGTCGTTAGATCTTTGGCTTCAGTTATGGCATCCACCTTGCTTTTCCAAGATTTAGGAAGCACTTTAAGAATCTTGCGAATTTTCTTGCTGACAGGAATAGGCTCACCCAGTCCTTTCAGCTCATTGGTAATAGAGGCGAATCTTGAGTTCATTTCAAAGATGGTTTCCCATTCCTTCATGCTGAAATTTTCGTACTGAGTAGTGAGCATATCAACCTTAGACTCTTTCACTCGTTGGGTTCCTTCATGGGCTGTTTGAAAACATTCCCAAATTTCCTTGGCAGTCTCACAAGCGGATATTCTGTTGTATTCATCTGCTCCAATTCCACATACTAGAATCTTCTTTGCCTCGTAGTTCTTTTCAATTCTTTTCCTGTCTGCCTCATTGTAGTCTTTTCTGGTTTTGACAACAATAATGGTAAGATCTCCATCCTTCACCTCCTTTGTAGGAATATATGGTCCATCCAGGATAATATCCCACAACTCAGAGTCCTCAGCGTTGATGTAATCGTGCATTCGATTCTTTCACCATCCATAGTATTGGCCATTGAAACGCGGTGGCCTGGTAGAGGATTGTCCTTCCTCCATATTGGGTGGAGCAGTCATTCCTTCAGGATCTTTTCTTTTCTTGGTTTTAACCAAACTGAAAAGTCAAGCTCTGATACCACTTGTTGGAATGTATGCGTCCACCTATGTAGATGGGACCAGGTCCTCAACACAGTTACAATAATAAACAGTAAAGAACAAATGCTAAAAGTAAAGATTGACAATCAACTTTACGTGGAAACCTCCTTGATCAAGGGAGTAAAACCACGACCTGGCCTGCCAGGACTTTTCAAACTGCTTTCACTAATCTTCTCAAGCAAAAGTAAAGGTCAGTTTACAAACTGAAATTAGCCTACTAATCCCAACTCTAAGCATTACCTCCTATTACTTAGCTGAGCCAGAGCAGATACAACACTGCCTACTACACTAATCATAACCGATTAGTATAGACTTTAGAGTAAGAAACTAAGTTACCCTTAACCTAGTTCTTACAATGATTCACACAAGTTTGGAACGTTTCTTTCACAAGTGAAACGAATTCTACAATATAAGCACTATTACAAGCAGACAAATGCAGCTGGTACTGAAAGCAAATAGAAGCACTTCTATCAGGTCCCTTGCTGTTTTGAAGCTTGAATATCTCTCTTTGAATGAATGAGTGAATAATGTTGTTTGTTGTTTGATATATACCATGAGGAATTATTATCCAACATACAAACAACCTCGTTGCTTCTGATTGGTGAAGTACTCTGCAACTTCACCAACTTTCTGGCGCAGACAGCTTTACGGTTGTTCAGCACTTTGACACTGAACGAGTATTCATACTCTGCAGAGGAGCAGGTCCCTGCACTTGTGAGGAGATCATCATAACATCTAGGAACATAAGCCTTTATCAAGTTTGGTATTGATGTACAAGTGTTGTACGTAAGAGGTAAAACTTAGCTATGTCGGAGGGGATGTTCACATGTTCTGCACAACAATATCTACACCAGTAAAATAACGAAGTCAACAATTAAGATAAAGCACACTTAAGGGGGGGAGACAAATATTTCTCATGTACTTTCTTTTCATATTTAATATCTGGAATGTCAAGTATGTTAAAGTAGAATAACACAAGTACACAACCAATAATACTTTTCAGAATTGTGATTAAGAGAAATTTATTTGACTATTTTGCTACAATCATTTGAAATGCTTGTGGTTATAATTTTATTGATCTAAACATGACTATAACTATGGAACACTAGGACTTTCATGATGTCTTTTTCGGCTGGTAGATGTTTAATCTTTAGTGAAGTATGTGGTTTAATAGTTCTTGCATTCTGATGCATATTTCAAATTAGGGCACTTAACTTTAATATCATCAAGAGCTATGTTTCTCAGCCAAGCTATAGACAGAGCTTGTTAAGCTGTAGCATTCTGTGCAACTTCTTTTGAGATGTATGTTAAATAGATCTTATCCTCATGCTTTGGTGATGTTACAAATTTATGTAATGATGTTTTTGGTCATGTCAAACATATGATGTTGGGATGTGCTTCCAGACGAGTTGAAATTTTGCATTGTAAATACAAAGAGGATTTGAAGTGTAGGTAGATTTTTGGTCTACTAATTTCACTATGTATTTGATGTACATGCACAAATTTTTTTACATTAGATTTCATCCAATAAAATATATTATTATTATTTTAGGTCATACAATATTTGTGCGAACTGTTTGAAAGCTATCCATCTAGAAAATTTTTATTATAATATTTGATAGGTGGAGCAGTACTTATAGCCACATTACCTATTTAATTTAAACATGTAATAAGAAGGTTCAAAGTTATACATCGTTGTGATTTTTATTGTTGGACCCCTGCTCAAAGACATATATCATTTATATTAGTACTAATATTTGATAACAATCTTCAAAAATTATAATACATATATAACCAAGTAACAATTCTATCATATGATCTAGCCATACATATTTATTTTCAGACTCATCATTCGAGTTCTCAATATTGTTGTTAGTTTCAATCGTTTGTGCTACCTATAGATCTTTTTTGGATCATCATAATTGTGTTCGCTTGCTTGTGTTTTTTCTATAGTAAAATAAAATTTCTATTAATCATTAAACTATTTGTTGTTCCTACCATTTTGGACTAGGCCAAGTACTACAACTTCTTCAATCAGTTGGCTCATAATTGCAAAGGCCCTTTTCAACTTGACCACTTGTCAAGTTTTAGAATTAGATGTGTAATTTTATTTGTAAAGTTGAACTTTTCATTTTCTTTGTTGGTTAATGAAAGTAATCAGTTACAACAAGGAAAAAGGGAAAACAAGCTCATCAACACTACAATTGAAGCTTAACAGAACCTGTGAAAGCTATAATAGTATGTATAGCTGTGAGTATCAAGAGTGTGATTATTGTCATAGTTGAAACTCCTACCCAAGGACTACTAAAATAATTGCGCATCAAGTTTTCCTTCATTCTAGGATTCCTTTCTAGAAGAGAAAACCTACATCTTTGTCTGAGTTGATAAGAATCACCATGAAAATAGCAAAGTCACTGAAAAATTTAGGTTGTACATCATATAATTGTTGGATAACACCCCGAAAATTTCTAAACTAGCATCTAAATCATTCTTCATTTGTGTGTAAGGTTGTATCGTGTGTGTCACGACCCAAGCCTAGGGCCTAGACGTGACATGGGGAATGAGGAACCCGAAGGAACCCCAAACAAGCCTCTCAAACTTGTCATCACACTTCATCGGTCGCGGAAGTACATTCAACATTAATTAACGGGAAATAGGGACTAAGG
>JAJOOE010008412.1:0-16574 GCA_036250405.1 Solanum raphanifolium | reverse complement strand
AAAATAAAAGGCTAGGGAAAAGACCAAAATGCCCTTAATGATTCCCGGACGGATTCCCTGCCAACTGCCCAACTTTCAATGGCCATAACTCGCTCATATGAACTCGGAATTGAACAAACTCGGCGGCGTTGGAAAGACCATTCCACAAGCTTCGCAACCATAACTGGAAATACTCCTAACTCATCCTGAGCTAGGAGTTACAACTGCTCAAAGTTGGCCAAAATTCACTGATTTCCATACTTAGCAAAATTTCCAAAACTTTTAAAATTCTTTCCAAAAATGAAAATTTCCAATTCTAAGCCTCTTCAATTATTTCACTTTGCCGGATGTTACATACTTAGAGTTGGGATTAGCAGGCTAATCTCGGTTTGTAACTGGCTTTTACTTTTGCTTAGAGGATTAGTGAAAAGCAGTTCTAAAAGTCCTGGCAGGCCAGGTCGTGGTTTTACTCCCTTGAGCAAAGAGGTTTTCACGTAAACTCTCTTGTCAATCTTTACTTTTCAGTACTTGTTCTTTACTGTTTTAGTTTCAACTGTGTTGAGGACCTGGTCCCATTGATACTGGTGGACGCATACATTCCATCAAGGGGGTTTTCAAATTATTAGCTGTTTCTCCACATGTATGTTAGAGTACATGAAAAATAAAAATTATCTAATGCTTTATTTACATGGATTATTTTTCTTCTGATGAATATCGCGCCACTTTTTGATCAGCATCTTTTCTTTCGACTCCAACTTTTTCAAAATTTTGGGCAAAACAGTCGTTGGATCATCCCACAATCTTGTTGTAATAGAGGAACCTTCTTCTTTGTATATTTTCCTTATGTAGCCCAGACTCACAGCACTGAAATAAATGTCGATATTGATTAGTTGATCCTCATGTTGTTGTAGTGAGTACATCAACTCTTTTGCAGAATCCTCAGCTGTTTTCCGACGGGACAAGTTCATGTCAAGTTCAAACATCTCATCTTCCATTGAATTCATCTTATCTTCCATTGTATTCTTCTTATCCTCTTTCTTCTTCTCTTTTCTAATTTCGTTTCTACCATAAAGAAGAAACTCAAACTCATCTATCAAATCTTGATTTTCTTTACCAAAGATTATCATAATTGCATTATGAGCCTCTTTATTACATAGTTTAGCTTGTGTTCATTTCCTAATGGTGTCCAAATATTCGAGGATAACTCCCCGTTCATCAGCAAAGCATTTCTGCACTTTATTCATAAATACAATATAAGGCTTTAACACTGTCAGGGAGGGACCCTTCTTTTTTGGTGACTGCGGAGGGGAAGGTAATGTTGGTTGTAAGTGTGGCGGCAAGAAAATTTTATAGCCAGTTAGAAAATCAGGGTGGAATTGGAAAAGGGTATCCAATTTGAAAACAAGATCGGCAACATTCAACTTGTCAGTTGAATAATCCTTCATCACTCGTTGGAATTGGCCGAAAATACGTGGGTGTAATTGCAGGGTACGAATAAAAGATGTGGCTCGGCCAGCCATTTCCATTATTAGTAAAAGAAGAGAGAAATTGATTGAGCTGCTACAGGGAAATCTTTTACTTGTGTTGTGGAATGCTATGTCTGATATTACTTTGAGAGCGTTGAATGATGAGTATTTATTAACAAAATTGATTCTTGTCTTCTCCTAATAGAAGTAGGATTTAAATATGGCAACTAATTCTACTTTAATTGGGAAAATTGTGAGAGCGAATAACACTATGGTAACTAATTCTACTTTAATTATAAGTGGTAAATATGGAAAGTAATGCTTTGACCTGATTCTATTTCATGCAGGAACAATTTACAAATAAGTAATACTGCTGGTACCAGACTCGGAGTTCATAAATTTGCAAACTTCACGGCAGACTGTTGATCAAGTTACGCACAAGTAATCTATTTCTTTCGTTTCATATGGAAAACAACACATTCTGTCAGGATTCATCATTACAAAAAAAAGTATTTGAAACCCTTAAATTTCCTAGATATATATAGAGCAACAACAACACACTCAGTGAGATATATACAGAGCCAAGTATGCAAATACAGTTACTAGTCATACAAAGAAAATAGGAACACTAGATCAGGTGGTGACATCAGAAGCCATCTTGACAATCCAAGGTGTGAACCAGTAAAACCACTCTGATAAAATCTTCCTTCGACTGTAGTGAATATAGTATTCCTGAAAAAAGTTGCCTAAATCAGACAAAATATCTACATCCTGAATGGTAACCGGCAAAGCAATTCACAAAAGAGAAGACGAGGCAGGTTGGGGCTGGGGACACAGACCAAGGAGAACAAAGCACCTCCAAAATTGTGTCTTGCAAATAGATTACTCAATTCTAATTGACACACCCGTAATCCAAACACCAACAGATTAGCAGTATACCCTTTTCATCACATGTAAGCTTCAAACATTTTGTAACCGAAGCTGAAGTTCATTATCCTATCAAAAGAGGCTGATAACTAGTCAATGAAATCTAATTCTAACCAAATTAACACGGACACCTTAAAAGGCAGTCATTATCAGCAAAGAGCAAGAAGTTAAATTCCCACTAAACATCTGTTTAATTAGATGCAAATTTTGTCACAAATAACCATGGAAAAAAATGCTGAAGGAGCTAAGGTCATTTTAACCACTAAACATCATTAAGGTCATTTTACTATTTGATATCATATGAACATTGTTTACCTGGACTAACTATCATGTATGTTCCTCAGTTCCATCTCCACCATTAACCAGTGCAGTTCTATCTCCACCATTATCCAGTGCAGTTCTATCTCCGCCATTGTCCAGTACAGTTCCATCTTCACCATTGTCCAGTACAGATCCAACTTCTTGAACAACATCAGTAGTCGAATTTGCCTGCTGCGCAAATCTATCTTCTTTCCCAACTAAAGCCAGGCTCTCGAAAAAAGGCTCACCATGGAATGAGCGATTGGTGCCATGGATTCCAAGATAGCTTATGTTTCTCCTCTTGGGGTTGTATGAAACCATTCCTACCATTCTGGCAGAAATCAACAACTCACCATGAGTCCTAAATCCCACAAATTCCTGAATCCTCCTCTCAAATCAATATTATGATGCCTACTCCAAGACTCCACCACACCATACTCTTTCATCACCCATATCCAGCAATAATCACTCTGCCAAAACTTTTCATACTCAATTAGGGCAAGCGACGTACCCGTAATCATCACATCCAATTTCATTACATTTCTCTCAGCAACACTATCTGGCAAGCTTATTTCACTAAATTTTTCAGTCGCCACATCAAACGCTACAATAAAACTACAATCTTTACTATTACTGTTGTTGTTGCTGCTACCACTACAATTACAATCATTGTTGCTATTCCCATTACCATCATCATCGTCACTTGAATGAGATGCAATCCAATGAACAACCCCATTAAGAAAATTCAAAACAGAGTGATTTTGATGCAAAATATAGGAAGGGCACGCATCAGAAATAGTCCTCCAAACCCCACTACTCAAAGAGTAAACCTCAACCCCAGGTGGAACCAAGAATTTAACAGCCCTCAATTTATCAAGAAACTCAATCGTCAGTGGAATCTGCAATTTATAATCCTCAGTAGCAGTACTATTATAAACAACCCTAACAACTTTATAATCATGCTTCACACCATCAAACCCAAACCCATAAATACAAGACCCACGTCCATTATACCCCAAATTAGGATTCGGCAAACCCACATGTTTACGAATTATAGGGTTCCATAAAACCACAGTATCCGTAAACTTATCATAATCATCAGATGATGTAAAAAGCATGAAAATTCAGAAGGGGAGAAGACATAATACTAAGGCTGGGTATGTGATTGATGGATCAAGTGCTAGTCAGGAGTTGTTGCGGGGTAAGAGAAAACTAGACGATGAAAGCCTGGATCAATGTGAGGGGAAGTCAAGGAGGAGGGATTCTAGTAAAGACGAAAAGTATGGAAGGGCTGATATTGAAGCTGAGAACACAAATAGGTCATACAGGTGTACGGAGGATAGGAGTAAAGATCAACAGACAAGAAGATCTGGCGGAGAATATGAAGGTAATGACGGAGAGCGTGAAAATAAGATTCAGAATGGGAATGAGCTGCAACGTGAAAGCCGACGGGAGAATCGAGATTATGAAGTGCGTGGACAAGAGAGAAGAGAAAGTAGGGATGATGACCGCTGGGAAAGGAAACACAAAAGAGATGAAGAGGAAGATCAGTACCGGAAGCATGAGAAAGAAGGGGACTCTCAGCGTGGAAGGCATGAACAGGAGGAGGAGCATAGAAGCAGAATGCGTGATAATTACAAAGGTCGTGATTCATACAAGAGAGCTAGACATGATGATTCACATTCTAGCGGAAGGAGAAGATATGACGATGAAAAGTACGCTGATAGGCAGACTAGGCGGTGAAAGCTGCTCTATAGATATTGTGTCATGTCAGAAGATCAAGAGGTGAGTTCAAACTTGAGTTAACTTGCCTTGTTGTTTACGGGAGAGGTCCCTTAAAAATGAATTTCATAAAGATACTCATAATTCTAGTATGTTTCATTTTTTTTATTAATTATGTACTGCTTAATTACTTGTAGAGTCCTTCCACTAACAAAATATTCTCATTTAAACTATGTACTGCTCAGGTATAAAAAATATACTGCTAGAAGTGAAAACTAAAGTCTCCTTAGAAAGTAAAAAAAAGACGTTAGAGCTTTGCTGACCTTAATTTCACTAACAGCTTCAATCAAATGGAATAGTCAGTTTCTGCTTACGTCTGGGGTCTTGGTTTTTACATATGTTATAGTATATGGGCTTACATCCCCGTTTGGTTTTTCTTCCAATAAATTTTAATTAAAAAGATGTCCATGCTTTTCATGGAAACTGGAGCTTTGATCATACCAAGCTGCCATTACCATTTGAGTGGACAATTCTTCAATTTCAAAATTGCTACCTGAATCTTGAAAGAAACTTAAATTGTGCATGAGTGGATGAGCCGTTGAAAAGAAAGGTAATTTTTTTCCACTTAGGCAGGTGTTTTGCTACTATTTAGGGGGTTCCTTATTCGAACTTAGCTAATCTATGAGGGAATATAACTGCTGGTAAAGGCAAGGGTAAATTCCCAAGGCGATTGAGATGTAGAGAAATTGGTGCTAAACTGGAATGTATGTATATATTTTGAACAAATGATTCCTTTATTGTTAATCAACACCAAAAAATTGATAAGAGGCTCTTCTTCTCTTTGGCCAGATTCCTTACACCTACGTTAGGATTGTTCGTTATATCCCCCGTTCAAACTGATTATCGTTGGGCTCCAATTCTCTTACAAATTTGACACGCCAGTTCAAAGATTTATGGTTACTGCACTGACCATGCTCTTTTCCGAGTGCGCTATGCTTCAGAATGAGGCTTAAAAAATGTGCACATTTGTATCCTTTAGAAGAATTACATATTGTGATAGGCTGGCATCCTCACAATTTGTTTTCTTTGCCAGTTTCAGCAGCTCAGTGGAGGGGAAGAAGTGGCTGATGTCTGGAAAACAAGCATAAAGAGGCAAAGTTTAGTTCTTGAAATACTCTGAAGTGTAGCTAAATGGGATTTTCCTGATGACCCTGGAATAGTTCTGCAAGGGTTGGCTGTAATAAGTTCTTTTGTTGTCATATCTTTGACTCTTGTATGATTTCTTATTTGGGAATGTGTGCTACATTTGCTTCCTTGGGTGAAGTGAGGTTCCAGGCTCATGTAGAACATGCATGTTTTTTCCTTTTGGTGATTTGATTGCAATAGATTCAATGGATTCTGCAGAACATGTTGTGGAATAGATGATTTGGATGCATGTGGTAGTTCTAATGAACGCCTGAGGTCTTCTATTAATGAGGATGATCACACATGCTTAAAGTATTTCGCTATCGTTTGCACAGACTTGCTTCATACTATGTCAAAAGCAGGTTGGTAGCTTCCCACCTCAAGAAAGTTCCTCTCACTCAATTCTATAACATGTTCTAGGGCATCTTTTTCTAATAATAATGTTCACATTTGACCAGGCCTTTTGACGTTCGATGAGTGAGCCGACTAGCGGTACTTCTGAGATGCCACCTTGAAATAGAAAGTCTTTTCAATTCCATTTGACTTAGGGCGTGAGGGATCCTCCAACAGAAACCTAGTCTTTTTTTGTAGCCTAAAATGTCTGGTCTACTCCGCAAATGTATGTAGTAAACAAACTAACCAAGCATTTGACATAGTATGAAGTTGCTTTTCTCTTAATTTTGAGCTTTGACTTTAAAAAATGGTCTTGGTAGGGAGCGCATCCCTCGAATGTGCTCTTTAGTTGAGCTCCAATGTAAACATTGGATGGGAACCAATCTTCTTTTAGTTACTTTCATGAGAAGTATTTTCTGAAAATGTATTTCATGATGTTCGATTTGTGGGTACTTTTGAAATGAAATATATATATCAAAGATTGATATTAGGTATTTTGATTGAACTTTTGAGGACTAGGGATGTTAGTAATGTCTGAGCGTCAGATGGAACAAGTAATGCGAATTTTAAGTTGAGATAATTATAGGTAAAAAAGGTCATTATTTGGAAATCATTTTTCCTCTTTAATGAAATATTTTACTCAGATCAGACCCCTATTCCAAAGACATTCTTTTTCAATTTCCAGGGTCCTAATATCACTTTGAAATTTTTTGGTAAAAATAATGATTTCATTAATATCACTAAGGGAAGATAGACATATTGTACAAAAGAAAGGAGTATCAAATAGGCGGCTTAAACTTCAGCCATGGAAGGATGAAGTTTCATACATATAATATACATACATAAAATACATGCATACTGAGGTCCGAACCAGCTTGTGCACACCTAGACTAGTCCACGGGCGAAGTCAGGCAGCTGAGTTGAAGCTTGCAACATCACACAAGTACAAGTGTCTGGTAAACTTGTCCACCAAGATAGGAGCAAATGTGCTCACTCGTAGTATTATAGCTAGAGGTGTCCTCGCGGAGCCATAAATGTAGTTAACTCACTCAGGTACAAAAGGGGTTGGATTCATGACAGAGATTTCTGATATTGTCGAACCAGTTGTCATAATCCTGAAGCAGTTATTGCAACAGCAACGGTACTAGCCTGTCCACTAAAGCTTGCATCATTCTGTGTAAAACATGATTCGTGATAAGGATTGAGAATTTGAGATGAAGTACAGAAGTTGCAGAAATAGGTAAAATAATATGATTTTAAACATGACCAATGTGTGTGAAATTTATGATGGTTGTTTCTATTTTGTGATAGAAATATCATTTTGAAACTACTAGATTCTGAAACTGGAAATGAAATGTCTGTTTATGCAATAATAAAAGAATGTTCAACTGAATTGGTCACCAAAACTAGTACCAAATCTATGAATACCTCTATGTTCATTCATACGCTGATAAGCTGAAATTATCAAGAAAAAGTGTCACCGCTACTGGTCATGACCAACTTATCTTCTGGAGTGAAGGGAATTATAGATAGAACTTGGCAAATGGAAACATGCAGACGTACTGAGGTTCAAGGACTATTCGTAGTGCAAATGATTCCGAAGAACTGTATCTCTAAAATCTAGCAAGGACCACTTATGGCCCTCGGATTCTTTGCTTAAATATGGACCTTGCTCTAAGAAAAATCCAGGCACAACAACGCACACATGTCAATGAACAGAGTCTGGTTAATGTGTAATTTAAACTGCAATATTTGTTTTTATTACCATTTCCGATTACAGAGAGTAAATACAGTGTAACAATAGACTTACATGTTACCGGGACTCAACAGCAGAAGTAGGCAGCATGGTGGATTGGCATCGTATATATCTGCAAGAACAATCTAAGGTGACGACTCCGATCTAAGGGTCATAATATTCAAGAAACTTCTCTTGTCAATATGATAATTGTACTGAAAGTTGTAGATATTCAAAGGAAATATATCAAAAACATGTTTCACTGTGGCATGAAAAGAATCTAGTCATTCGAATACATTTAGACCTCGGTTTTGTGAAGTGGAACAAAAATCTGAAGATTGATAGATTGTTCATGACCCATCAGATCTGGTTAAATCCCGCATACCACGTTATGAAGTCACTATATCTGACTCCAAGTCTTCAACCAGATGGATCAGTGATATTTACCTTGGGAAGTTCAGATTTAAACAAAAGAAGAAATTGTAACTTGAGAATTTACAGGGAGCACAGTTTAAGAGTTCATCCCTATTCCAATTAAGCCTTAACAAGTCACCAATGAGAAAAGTAACCTTAGATTCTATACATATATATGACACTATAAACATATAATGTGCTATCAATCTAACAATCTTGATAATAGGTCCTTTTGTTTCCTACTGTTTTATGGATATCATGCTAAGAGTACTTTTTTCTGAATAGCAGGTCCCTCATAGAAGCATATCCGAAAGGCGTAAATAAGCGTAGATAACTAGAGAGGCGGCTATCATTCTACAGAGGAACAATATTTACTTTTCCTGATTAGTGTAGGTTGAGGGTTCAAGCTGTGGAATCAGCCCTTGATACGGTGTCAGGGTAATGTAAGCTGTCACCCCCTTGGGGTGCCTTCCCCAGACCTGCATGAACGCGTGATGCTTCTTGCACCGGGCTGCTCTTTTAGTGTAGGAAAAATATGCTACTGTAAATCATATATGAGGACAAGGAAGTGCTCTCTTTATTACTTGTATGTATCTAAACATGCACGAGCATACAGTGATGTTGTCCCAGAGAAATTCTAAGATTAAGAACCGGTAGCCTTTTGTTTATGAGAAGCTTTTCTACATTTGCCAAAGGAGATTTTGCATGAAGAATAAGCATAAACTAATTTAGGGAAGAGAGGGACAATAACCTCGAGAGATATATTCAATTTCACATCAACATCGAGGAAAGACTGAGACCCAACTGTTTCCCACGTTATACGGTTTACCATTGATGCCGCAAGTTAAAAATAATTGCATGCGTTTTATACAAGTAATTATAAATTATGATAAATATGTTACAAAAGCCCAGCATCGTTCAATTTGATAACAATGTCATGCTCGAATGTTGTTTTGGTATACCTGAAAAGCCGTCATTCTGCTGCTCTACTAGATCAGAACCCTCAAACTGCAATGAACATCAGGCATTTAGGATTATATATCTTCTTTAAGGATAACTAAATTGTAAGGAACACAGATCTCAGATTTAAATGGGAAAAAACATATATCCCAGGACATGTATCTCATTCGCAACGAGGGAGTATTAAGTTATATGTGGGAGATGCTAACGTCCAGAAGAGAACTGTTCTCTTGCATGTACAAAGACAGGGAAATTAAACCTTAACTCACTCCTTGCTCCCATCCTCCTTATATCACTCCAGATAAAAGTTCTTCTCTAATTGTACTAATTAGCTTAAAAGAAGATAGCTGCAAATGAGAACATTATTACTAACTGTATCAATTACATAACTGGTGATCATACAAACATAAATTCATAAGAAATCTTCAGACAACTAAAGATCTACGGGCCTTTAGCCACCCCGTGAAACATTCAACTAGAACCTCAATAGTGATAGAAACTTTTGAAGATTCTTGGTCTAGAAGAAAGGGGTGTTGGCCAGCACATCAGAGATATTAATTCCTTGGGTTGGGTGATGTTTCCAGAATAAGGAGCCTTACCTTGCAAGCCAACATCTCCACAGTGCAGTCTTCGCTGGTCAGGTTCACTTGTATGCAAATTTCAACTACAGAGATTTCAGAAAGTTTGTCCTTGCAATTAAGCTCAACATTCGCCAACGATTGATGTAGTCCACTATGGGTTCATCCTTACTTTGTTTAGTGTTTGTCAATTCCATCATGATCATTGTACGTCGGGTACTGTAGAAACGATTGAGAAATTAATTTTCCAGTTGCTCTTAAAAATCAATTGATTCAGGCTCCAAGTTTGTATACCAATCAAATGCATTTTCTTTTAAAGAACGAACAAACTGCTTGATAAGAAGATCACCATGTGTACCAGTACTACTACAAGTCTCAACAAAATGGATAATGTGTTGCCTTGGATTTCCCCTCCCATCAAATTGTTGCAACTTTGGTGGTTGATATCCAATTGGCATCAATAAACCCTCAATTCGCTTAGAATATGACTTTGAATATCCTAAAGAACTTTGTGGTGGAACGCCATATTGAGCTTTAATAGTGTTTGCGATCATATCTTGTAGTTGTTGAACTGTTAGAGTGGCAACTGAAGCAGATTGTTTTGCGCTTTGAGAGTCAACTAGCTTGGTGGAAGAATCAATATCAACTTTTTCTTGCATTGTTAGAATGTGATGTGACTCTCCAGAGTTGTAGAGATCTAACTTGCTCATAAGTTCGGCAATTTGGAGATTTTTGTCATCTATAGACTTCTTCAAGGCTTCAATGGTTTGCTCCATCATTGCGAACTTCTCGTCCATGTCAGTTGCGTCAACCATCAAGGAGTTAACCTTTGTTGAAATTGAAGAATCTATTGAATTTTTAGATGCACCAAAGTTGAAGCCAGAGTGAGAAAGTTCATCAAACAACTTAGATGCAATGTTGCCCCCGAGGATTGCAGTTTTGATTGTCATTTGAGACTTGCTCTTTCTTGCCATCTCCAAGGAGGTGAAATATTCAAATCCACTCAAGGCAGTTATCTTGAACTCGCGTTGAGTGATTGGATCAATATCACTAAAATCAACAAATGTGGCAACAGTAGAGTCCTTGCATGAAACCTCATTGATCTTCTTGAAGGCCATTGCAAAGTAGAACTTGTTTTTTTTTTATTTGTAGGAGGAGGAGATGAAGACCAGAATTGGTCCCACTGGGCATGCCAAATTTGTTCGCAACAAATTTCCGTAAGCGCTGAAAAACGACTACAAGCAAAATAAATAAAAGAAAAATGTGATTTTTATTAATGAATCTTGTGAGTACAATTTTATTGTTCTCTTGATTATTTTCTCCTAAACTTCTCCGTGATTCGAGGGCCTTCAGTAGCGTATTTCTAGAATGTAGGATGATGTAGACCTCCTTCAGATGTATTTGATCTCCGGGAACGTTGGAAGGCACTTTGTCGTTGCAAGTCGATCTCTGGGAAGAACTCTGTTGACCACTCCTTTGAAGAACTATGTAGCTTGTGTTGTAGCTTTCTCCAATTGCAGAATGCTTGTTGAAGAGTTTTCTTCATGCCTTTTGAATGTCATATCTATCCCTATTTATAGTTGTACGGAGTGGACAAGGTTGTTTGTGATTGGCCAAAGGATGTCATTTTGACACTTGGCGCATTGTGATTGGTTCTTGCATTTGACTGGGACTACCACCTCATTTGGACATGTGGCGCCGCCTTATTGGTCTTGGATGCCTAGTCACCGTGACACATGTCATGGATTTGGGTTTCAAGGTGAAATGGACCTTGGACTTGAATTTAATAAAATGGACTTATTTATTTGTACAACCCAAATTAATCATCCAACTCAAATAAACATGGATTTAATCCAAATTTTGTATGAATTAAATCCAATAAAATTTGTGTGTCTACAAGTCAAAAATAAAAAGTCAAATTTAAATGACTTTTAAGTCAAAAAATAAAAAGTAGGGAGAGACCTACTTTTGGCTTTTAATTTATTGTCAAACACTTTCTAACTTATTTTAAGTCATTTTTTACTCCTTTTAAGTTATTTTTATATTTGTCAAACATTTCCAATAGTCAAAAATTGACTTAAAAATAGATTTGATCAACTTTCAAATCAATCCAAACACTCTTGTTCACTTGAATTCAAACCGTCCAAATATATATATATGCCCCTGTGTCCAACTAGGACATACCCTTCAACTGTTAGGAGAAATGAAAAGTCAAGTTTCCCCTTAAAATGTGTGTTAGAAAAAATATATTTGAAGTTTAAATGTGGTCAAACTAACCTTTTGGATTTTACATGAAATGAGCAATTAACATTTAATATAATGTAATAATAAATTCTTTTAGATTCTGTTAGTCAATGTTTCAAAGATTACATTAATATCATGTGCAATAGTCAATTCAAAATCCAACTATAGAGCATCTTCCTCATACTAGGCAAAGGTGATATATTAGGTGTTCAAAAAACTAATTAGCACTCATACATCAAGTAAATCAAGTAAGTTCATTACCTAGTGTTTTCATGTTTTATTAGCTAATCTAAATTAGAAATAATTTTGTTGTTTCATGTTGTGCAAAATTAATTTTGTTGCTTAAAAAGTAAATCAAATGTTGATGCATCAAATAATTATTCGACAAACTTTATTGGTATTGTATCTTCTTCTGAATTATGATAGCGTTCAAGGAAAAACAATGCTATCTAAAATTGAGGAGTTAGAGTTGGAAGAACAATTTAAACTTCTCAACAAGCCATCAGTTAAAACAATTAAGGTACATATTTTGGGCAAACGACGTCATTACTTTTATAAGTCCTAATATTAATTGTAACAAAAATAACTTAATCCTTCCATCCCATATGTTTTGTCCAAGAAGATTTAATAATCTAACTATCTTTTTGTTCATTGCCTTCATTAAAAAAAAATTATGTTATAATTAAAAGTTGTGAACGTTCTACTAATGCAATAAGTGATATTTACCATGGACAATTAAGAAAGGCATAACAATAACTTTGATAAAAGTCTATTCTCACTCAATAAATATTAAGTTCTGATTTTCAGAATAAATCTGGAAATATATACAATAGGAAATTTGGAATGGTGTTTAGAATATACAAACTTTTTCCTTCCCATTCCTTTTCGTATACAACTAATATTACTTTTTCCATTTTGGTTCTCATAGTAAGTTTGGAGATATATATGATTGTTTGAATTTCTATAAACAACCAGTATTTGATCACCCGTTATTAAAGAATCACAATTTTCATCCGGAGGCATGTATTTGCTTTCTCTCTCCACTTTACTTTTATAATTAACTTTATAATAATTGTATTATTTATTGTACATATCTGAGTTTTGGACAGACAGATGAAACCTACTTTAGCAAGGTTAAAACAAAATTCAAGTACCTCTGAAACTAATTCGTCATCAAGAATATGGTTCAAAGATGATGGTTGTCCGTTTGGAATGGTTCCCATTAGAAGGATTACTAAAGAGGATCTTATTAGACAACGAAATATGCCACCACCAAAAGATCTAATATCTGACACCGAATTGATTACAGTAAGATAATGTTACATTAGTTCGCTACTTTGTCTTAAATAATATAATCATAATTTCAATTGTAAAATCTACTATGTTAAGCACCACTACTTATATATTCATCCTTCATTGCAACAAGTCTCATATACTTCATTATGTGTATACACAGATAAATAATAAACATGAGCCAAAAAGAAGATACATATCTTCACAAGGGTACAAGGTAGTAAGTTTTCTTCATTTTTTTTTTTTTTTTGGTTATATGTATCACTTCTCTTATATAATATTTTTTTTAAAAATGCATCAAATTCTATGTTGGATTCTACTTTTTCCACATTTTCTAGTGCCCTTGTTTGTTGTTAAGGGAAAAAAATGCTAATTGTTTTAAGAGAGTAAATAGGCTAATTTTAAATAAGAGCAACTTTCACATATAGCAAACATAAAAATTATATTTGTATGTTATAGCTATAATTTGCATAATTGCGCTCCATAGCAAATTTTATATTTGTTACGGAGCTTTTGATTTGTATAATTCGCTAGATACATCCAATTTTATGCAAATTGTTCAGTTTTGTATAAATTCATTTATACATTGTAATTTGTATAATAAGATATGTATTTATATAATTATAAGTTTATAAGACGAAAATATATATATTTGTATTTGTATTTGTATATACACTTTTCTCTCGCTTTATACAAACACAAACACATTTTATACATTTGTATACGGAAAATGACTTATTGTATATCGAACCAGATGGCAAAAAATGAGATGTTTGCTGCGAATTACAAATAAAATAAACTATGGCTATAACATTTAATTTGAATTAATAATTTGTTATTTCATACAATTTTCCCTTTTAATTATATACCCTATCATGATTTAACAAATCAAATATTTTCATTTTTATATATAGTTGGCAATAGTTCGAACTCCAAATAATCCAAAGAACAAATTTTGGGGAGCTGGAATGTCCAGTAGTGTATATAATCCTCAAGTCAAAGGTCGGCAACACAGTGCATGTAGACTAAAAATTTAAAAAGAATCGGACATTTTACAAGTTGGTTGGAGAGTAAGTTTATTATCTGGTTCATTGATAATTAAACTAAAAACTTGTGATAGCTTCATTTATTTGATGTCGTCTGATTTTGAGAAGGGTGGTAGGGGGACGAAAGGGTATGGGTGTGGGCGAATTGAATGTTACAGCTCTAAAAGCAAATTATAATGAATAGATATTGATGAAATCATGATACATTATTCATCCTATTTGTTTTGTTCAGTACTAAAATAAATCAAATATCTATTTCTTATTTTAGGTGGATCCAACTCTATATAAGGACAATAAAATTAGGCTTTTTGTGCATTTTCAGGTAAGTATTTTATTATACTGATTTCTATGTTTTTTTCTTCATGAAATTAAAATTTCCTTCAATTAGTTATTTACGTCAATTGAAAAGAGTTCATGTTAACTTTATGTTTACTAGGCTGGTAAAACTCATTATTTCAATACACTATGCCCCGACTTCGTGCAAGTAAACACTGAGATATATGTTGATATAGTTTTCAATGATACTTCATAACGTGGAGTAAGGGGGTCATGGGAGTTCCCAATGTACATCGAACGGGTATTTATTTTTTTATGTAAAATATTTTCAAGATTTTGAAAGCTATATATACTAATATAGACTTTTTTGCTTTTGAATAAAAGGATCAAGCTAATGGAAATTGGTGGCTTTTCCTTGATGATACATATGAACAAATTGGTTTTTGGCTTCAAAAGATCTTCACCAGCTTGACAAGCTTTGCTAATAATATTGAGTGGGGAGGTGTTGCGTATAGCCCACCAGGCGTGCCTAAACCTCCAATGGGATCAAGTTATTTCCCTATTGGAGACACCGGTTATGATGCTTATTGCGGTGAGCTTGCAATTTTAAATGATAAAGGTGCATTAATAAACGTAGATAAATCGTTGATGATCTTAATTTATATCGAGTTTTAGATGACCCACGAATGGGACCTGGAAAGTTAAAACACTATGTAGGGGATCGAGGAGAGAGTCATCAACTCTAAATATGATTAATTATGTTTACTTCGAAAGTCAACAAAATATAAAGTAAGTTTCGAAAGTCACAAATATTTGACTCGCGACACTGTTTAAGTTGTAGCCAAAGTTAGAATTCTTTTTGAAATATATCACTTTGGAACAACTATAGGTCAAACTTTGAACATTTTTGTTTGAAGTTCAATTTGGCTTGCAAAGGTGAACTTTAGATATTATTGATCAAAGTTATGACTTTAGTAAGACTGAACTTCAGATATTTTAATGTAATGTTTGGACATTAATGTGTAAGGTTCATATATATATATATATATATACCGACCAAGCTTCAGATATTTGGTATAAAAGTTTAAGCATTATGGTGTATGTGTAAGCTTCAGACATTTCGTCATAAAGTTCATGTGAATAATTTTTTTTCAAAAAGAACTTGTTCTTCGATTTTCAACAATTCAACATTCGAATCTACTTCAAATGAGTTTTAAAACTTGAAATATAATTTTCAAGTATCATAAAGAACGAACCTCAATCATCAAAATAACAACAAAATTAAAACTCATATTGCAGCAACAATAATTCAACATTCAAATCTACCTAAAATCTTGGCGGGTCAAGACTTGCCCCACCCTAACCCATCCTATCACTACAAGAAAAATGACTTTTAGCGAGGACAAATTTAGTTGTTAATGGTCTAAATTCGATCGGTAAAAGTCAATAATGAAGGAAAACAATCATGTCGTCACCAGTCGCTAAAAGCTTCATCGTTAAAAGTTAACAACCGAAATATAAATCCCGTAGTTAAAAATCCCTTACCAACAACAAATATTCCGGTCATTGTATATATCAGTTTTAGCGACTATTTTTCCCTTCGTTATTTGTTATTTTTCCTACGCTATTTCTCATTTATTTATATGAAGATCCTGTCGTTGAAAAGTTGTAACAATCATATTTCCGTTCCCTATTGTGAAATCTTAAAAAATTAAATGAAATTACAAATTTATATTTTTCATATGATTACCGTACCATAATCATTACTTTAAATGTTTATATAATTCATCCAAATTGTATAAAATTATTCTTATAGGCTCCTAAAAATAAAAATTAGAAAATTGAATTATATCAACATCTTTAAATCACCTTAAATAAAAATACTATGTTCTCAACTTGTTCTGCACCATCTTCAAGGACGCTTTAGAACTTCAAATAGTACACCTTAGAGGTTTTGATTTATGTCCCCCTCTATTTATTTATTGTGATTAATATACTAGATACGGGTCAATGACAAACTCCCCATCATCTCGGGTCATTATCCACTCCGCCAAAA